>OX388038.1:27438011-27595662 GCA_947578705.1 Lacanobia wlatinum
AAAAACTTTTCAAATTTCTTTGGTAGTCGTCTGATTATGTAGGTAAAAACGGGGCATTTTTTTAGGTTTTTGGTAAGTCATATTTATTCTTGTCATAATTTTTTTGAAAAAAAATATGACAGGGGCATGCCTTCAATAGACCTAGATTTTATAAATAAAAACGTTTACTCTAGAGGCATTATTCAGGAAGAGAATAGGGGAATACATTTGTATGGAAAAATGCAGCCCATCTACGCTCTTAACATCGTTCACAGTCAAAAAAACATACAGCTCATTGTTACAATTCAGGCTATACATAAAAGTATCGATATTTGTAAGAGTGTTAAAAGTTTTGTTATTTACAATTCGATGACAGTTTTTACTGTATTCGGGCTTTGCTCGCAGAACAGATGGTCGATGGGGTTGAAAAGTTCTGGAGTGGCGACCGCGTACCGGAAGACTCAACGTTGGAAGACCTGAAACAAGGTGGACCGATGACCTGGTGAAGGTCGCGGGTAGCCGGATGCGAGACGCACAGGGCCGGTCGTTGTGGCGGAGCTTGGGGGTAGCCTATGTCCAGCAGTGGACGTTTTTCGTCTGTGGCTGATATGATGATGATAATGATTATGAATGTAATCATCATCATCACTCATACTCATATTCATATCAGCCGAAAAACATCCACTGCTGGACATAGGACTCCCCCAAATGTTGGGGGGGTTTGCAATAATCGAACGCTGCTGCTCATTCTCGGGCGAGGTCCTTAGTCACCTCTTACAACACCCACGGGAAGTGATGGGATGGTATTATTCGTTTACGGCATCATACGGCACCGGCTGACACCATACGGTAAACCATCGTCATCTGGAGAAAATAAACCGTCTGATTGAAATGATTGAATGGATGCTAACGAAGAAGGTGAAAATCTATCTTAAAATTCGGGATATTGTTCAGGAGTGTGGGTTATGGTATCATATATAGATTATATTAAAATATTTTTTCTTCAACTATCAATGTATCTGGCCATGTAGAGGTCGCGGCGGCGCGGGGATCGTAGGTACGAATGCACCCGCAAAAATCCAACCTGCGCGAAATTGTTAAGGACAGTAAGTCCTACATACTATCGTTTAACATTTTTCTGGATTTATAACTTAAATATGCTTAAATAGTGAACTATTTTAAGCAACCATACAATCATTCACTTTTTGACGCTAAGGGACTTAATTTTATCTATAATTTTACATCTGTGAAATTATTGGCTGTAGGACTTAATGTCTTTTACCATTTGATCAGTTTGGGTATTCTGAACTAGAATCATTAAAAATACAAAAAAATCAAAAAATGAACTTAAGGTCCTTAAAAACAAAAGCAAGGTTTAAAAGCAGCCAGTTTCCTCTGGATCCACTGGACCGATTCTGTTGAAATTTGGTATACATACGCACTTCTGTGACCCAAACATGAATGGGCTACGTAAATTGTTAATATTTTAGTATGGGGGTCACTTTTGGGGGTCAAACTAGAAAATTTACAAAAAAAGTGTTCGAACAATATTGTGTGATATATCAAATGAAAGGGCTTACTGTGAGAGTTTTAACTATATTTTTTTCATAATTTTAAAACAAATGGTTTTAAAGTTATTCAAGAAATTAGACGAAAAATTACCATTGCCCCCTTATCTCCGAAACTGCTGAGCCTAAAATTTTGAAAAAAATGTAATAGATCTTTACATATAGATTACAAGAAAACCTATAAGAAGTCTACAGTGTTAAAATAACATGTATAGCGGATGTATCTAAACGTCTCCCTGGTCGTATGGGTCGAGGTAAGGCTCCTGAACGTTACAGTCCCTAGTGCGTATCCGAACGCACTGTCGCTCATGCGCTTTGCGCCGACCTATAACAGCAGAGCTGTCAGAATTGTAGCCACTGATTGGCTGCTGGTTATGTTGGTAGAATATTATTAGTTTTAGTATGATGTCGAATAGTAATTCTGGCTTGAGTGTCGTCACAGTGTATCAGTTATATTTTACGATTCAATTAAAGTTTATGCCAATAACAGAACCCTTTTCACTCTATCTGACTCACCCCGACTACATCTTGGCAGCCAACGTGTGTTTCAGTGGTTTTTGTTATGTGGATCAAACTTTTCGTTAGTTGCAAAAAGTTCGGTAAGTGAAAACTGTAGATACTTGTGTTTGCAAAATGCCGCGGGCTCGCAAGTCGCTTCCCGCCGACAGAGAATCAAATTCGGAAGATTTTGAACAGTCAAACAATATAACTATGACAAGAGTTTCTTACGACCTTGTTAACATCGATACAACAGTCGCAAGCAGAATTTTACAATCAAGTCCGTCACGAATTCCGTTCGTCGACGTCGCAAACATCGATCGATGTAGGTACATCTGCCGCCGCCAGCGCCGCCGAGGCCCTCGTGAAGTCAACAGCAAACTTTTTGAAATGCTCATCCAAGTTCAGCGGTAATCCTGAGAAATCCGTGGAAAACTTAATTGAAGTTAACAAATCATGCCTAAACATAAGCGACACGAACGCTCTATTAGATATGTCGATGCTGCTCACTTCTAAAGCGGGAACATGGTGGCAGGGCGTCAAGGGCACTGCGAAGAGATGGGATGAAGCTATAACTAGACTCCGTAGTGCGTATGGCGAACGTCGCCCGCCTTTCCGAATATACCAAGAGTTGTTCTCCCTAGAACAAGGCAAAGAAAATACGGATTTATTCATAGCTAAAGTCCGAACCTTGTTTGCTAAGCTAGCTCAAGAAGACTTATGCGACCGTGTAGAGTTGGATATGACCTTCGGATTGCTGGATCGCCGCATCCGCAAGCGTATCAACAGAGCTACAGTATCAATGTTCGACGAGTTGCTAAAAAAGGCGCGAGCTGTAGAAGACTCGCTAAATGAGTAACAACATGGCCGCCTATCGCAAAAATCGTCTAACCGCGAAGAAGGATCACGCGCCGCTGCCGTCGAGCCTGCGCATACTGCCTCTTCGAGTGCTGCTCCCCATCCTTCCACTGCCATCGCCGGTAGTCGCACGGGCGATACAACCGCGAAAAACGTAGGGAATGTCAAGTCGTTCTGTGTTTACTGCAAACATAGCGGTCACACGAAAGAAATGTGCGAAAAATTAGTGAACAGTAACAAAAATAACTAAAAGAGTGAGGACATAAAAGACATTAAATGCGCGAATGTCATTAAGTCGAAGTGCTCTAAGTGTAACGCTAATAACGTGAAAAATAAAGAACATTCGTCGTTCTATTCGTTATCATTGACTCGTGAATCTTGTGTGCCGACCGGTCACATAGAGTCGCGTCGCACGCGCCCCCGCCCGGTGCACGTGCATGGCGACAAACGCTGCGTGGTCAACGCGCCGCCACCGCAAGCGCCCACCTCGCTGCCGTCTACCAGTGCAAGTCTTATCCGTTCAGGCTCAGAATGTCCCTTTCCCAAAATGTCCCTTGGTTTCAAAAAGTCCCTTTCCCGAAATGTCCCGTCCCCATAATGTCCATTTCCCTAAATGTCCCTTTCCCGAAACGTCCATTTCCCAAAATGCCCCCTTCCCGAAATGTCCCTTTCTCAAAATGTCCCTTTCCCGAAATGACACGTTCTCAAAATGTCCCTTTCCTACTACAGCTAAGCGTTTAAACTAGGAATATTTAAATAAAATAAGCCAAGTAGTTAATCAACTTTTAATCTCATAATTATAATATGAAAACGACAAAAACCAATAATTATCCGCGTGATACCTAACTGTTAACATAATTATATTATATAATTTCAAATATCATTATAGAAATCAAGAAAGTCTTCGTAATTAATTTAAATGATATTCTGTATTTTCATGCAATAATCACAATCGGGAATATGAGTACTAAATATGAAAAAAATCAGTTATTTTTAAATTGAAAATTATATAAAAGCCCATTATTTGCATAAATCGTATTAACAATTCTTTATTTAAAAATATGGCAAATTGAAGAAGGCCGAGAGACATCGAGTTCGACATATAACAAATACTTACGAAAATTACAAACAAAACATATCACAGTGGCACAGTTTTTAACTCAAATAATATTTTTGAGATTGTGCTTTTTTTTTGTTAGCCTGCTCTTGTGCCCCACTGCTGGGCAAAGGCCTCCCCTTTCAAATATCTCGGTCTTGGGCGATCTCTGGCCAATTTTGTCCTGCAAACATGATGAGATCGTCACACCACCTTCGCCGCGGTCAACCTCGACCACTGATTGATTGTGATTACTTCATGAAAATACAGTATATCATTTAAATTAATTACTAAGACTTTCTTGATTTCTGTAATGCTATTTGAAATTATATAATATAATTATGTTAACAGTTAGGTATCACGTGGATAATTATTGGTTTTTGTCGTTTTTAAATTATCATTATGTGATTAAAAGTTGATTGACTACTTGGCTTATGTTATTTAAATATTCCTAGTTTAAACGCTTAGCTGTCGTAGGAAAGGGACGTTTTGAGAACGTGTCATTTCGGGAAAGGGACATTTTGAGAAAGGGACATTTCGGGAAGGGGGCATTTTGGGAAATGGACGTTTCGGGAAAGGGACATTCTGGGATATGGACATTATGGGGACGGGACATTTCGGGAAAGGGACTTTTTGAAACCAAGGGACATTTTGGGAAAGGGACATTCTGAGCCTGAACGGTCTTATCGTTATCACGAAGCTCGAGATAAACCCTGCGCGCCTCGCAAGGGATTCTATTATTAATAATGTAGTTGTGTTAACTTGTGTTCCTAATTCTAATGCTGTCGCTGTAGGTACTCACTGTTCGGATACTATTGTACCTAAATGTTTAAATGTTAAAGTTACTCGTAAAAATTGTGTATTACCGAGTATTAATTTTAAGAAAAATAATTTTAATTCACAAAAGATTTCTTGCGTTAATAATAACGCTCTTTCTGTGTTTTTAAATGATCATTTCGATAATTGTGTTAGTGTTGATAATCGTTATTCTTGTGTTCATGAGAATCCTATCGCATGTTTGTGTACTAATTCAAATGTTTGTACTACTTGCGATCAGGAAAGGGAACCTGTAACGGTGACGCGTCCTCCACGCGTCACCGTTACAGGTTAATGATAGTACAGTCGGTTCTCACAATTATCTGACCCACCCTAAAAACAAACGAATTTGAACCCTCTACTTGTAACATTAAGGTTTATATGAGCTTGTCAGATAAGTGCTCGTGGACTCGATGAACAAATCCTACTAATATTATAAACTAGCACTTCGCCCGCGACTTCGTCTGCGTAAACTTTAGAGGTGACGCGCAACTTCTTTGTCCCATATTCTCATTCTCGGAAATTCATTTTCATGATTCTTTATTCTGATAGTTTGTGAGTCTTTACTGTTTGTACTGTCAGCCCCGGAACTACTTTGACATGTTTCTGGTATTCTGGTACTTGTAAATCTTTCGCTCATTACTCCAGCCCAGAAGAAACTTCGTTATGTTTCGGTTCGCCTGGTATTTTTAAATGCAAACGACTCATAATTCAAGCTTTAGAAATACTTCGACATGTTTCTGGTATCCTGGTA
The DNA here is from genome assembly GCA_947578705.1 of Lacanobia wlatinum. Lineage (NCBI taxonomy): Eukaryota > Metazoa > Arthropoda > Insecta > Lepidoptera > Noctuidae > Lacanobia > Lacanobia wlatinum. The sequence goes on from OX388038.1 coordinate 27,443,581, forward strand.
CTTGTGAATCTTTAACGCTCATAATTACAGCCCGGAAAAAACCGCTATATGTTTTTGTACTTTCGAATCCTAACCACTCAAAATTCTAGCGCCGGAAACATTAAAACATGTTTCTGGTCTCCTGGTATCTACTTTTGTATCTGTAGCGCTCATAATTACAGCCCCGAAAATACTTCGAAATGTTTCTAATCTCCTGGTACTTTTAAATCCTAACCGCTCACAATTCGAACCCTGAAAATACTTCGACATGTTTCTGGTCTCCTAGTACATATTGAATCTTTAACGCTCATAATTGCTGCGCGGAAAAACCTCCACATTGTTCTGTTGTTCAATCCTAACCGCTCACGAATTCAGCCCCGAAAATACTTCGACATGTTTCTGATCTCTTGGTACTTTTGAACCCTATCCGCTCACAATTCCAACCCTGGGAATACTTCGACATGTTTCTGATCTCCTGGTACATAATGAATCTTTAGCGCTCATAATTCCTGCCCGGGAAAAACATTCACATTTTTCTGTTGTTTTGTTACTTTTAAATCCTTACCGCACATATTTCTAGCGCAGAAATATTTTGATATGTTTCTGGCCTCCTGGTACTTATGAATATTTATCATTCACAATCCTAGCCCCGAAAATACTTCGACATGATTCCGGTCTCCTGGTACCTTTGAATTCTAATCGGTTACAATTCGAGTGCCGGAAATAATTTGACAGGTTTATGGTCTCCTGGTACAAGTACCAGGAGACCATCGCATAATTAAATAGCGCTCATAATTTCAGCCAAAGAAAAACTTTTTCAACATGTTTCTGGTGTCTTTCCCCTGTCACATATGAATCTATAGCATTTACAATTCCAGCCCGGAAAAAAAACTTCAAAATACATATTTCTGTTCGACGGTTAAAAAAAAAACAAAAAATATTCTAGCCCAAAAATACTTTGACATCGTTCTGTTCTCCTGGTACTTGTAAATCATTAGCGCTCCCAATTTCAGCCCCGGAAATATTACGAAATGTTTCTGTTCTCCTGGTACTTGTGAATCTGAAGTACTAAGGCAGCAGAAGCGCTGGGTTTCCACTTCCTCCTCAGTCTCCATTAAGCCATGCCTTTTACCGGGATAAAAAGTAGCCTATGTTTGATTCCAGTATGTGGACTATATGTGTGCCAAATTTCATCCAAATCCCTTCAGCCATTTTTGCCTGATTGAGGCACAAACGTACAAACATACAAATATACAAACATACAAACATACAAACATACAAACAAACAAACATACAAACATTCACATCCTACTAATATTATAAACTAGCACTTCGCCCGCGACTTCGTCTGCGTAGACTTTAGAGGTAGCGCGCAACTTCATTGTCCCTCCCATATTCTCATTCTCGGAAACTCATCTTCACGATTATATCCTGATAGTTTGTGATTCTGTCTACTCTCCTGGTACTTCTGAATATTTAGCGTTCACAATTCCAGCCCTGAAAATATTTTGACATGTTTTTATTATCCTGGTACATAATAAACCTTTAGGGCTCATAATTCCTGCCCGGAAAAACTTCCATATTTTTCTGGTCTCCTGGTACTTTTGAATCTTTAGCACTCACAATTCCAACCCTGGAAATAACTTCGACATGTTTCTAGTCTCCTGATACTTGTGAATCTTCAGCGCTCAATTTCAGCCAGAGAAATACTTCGACATGTTTCTGGTCTTCTGTTGCTTGTGAATCTAAAGCTTTCACAATTTCAACCCGGAAAAAACAGCGACATACATATTTCTGTTCGACAGTCAAAAAAAAAAAGAAAAATAATATTCTAGCCCAAAAATACTTTTACATCGTTGTGTTCTCCTGGTACTTGTGAATCTTGAGCGCTTACAAATTCCAGCCCTCAAAATACTTCAACATGTTTCTGCTCTCCTGGTTCTTGTGAATCTTGAGCGCTTACAAATTCCAGCCCTGAAAATACTTCGACATGTTTCTGCTCTCCTGGTTCTTGTGAATCTATAGCGTTTACAATTCCAGTCCGGAAAAGTCACACGACACGCATCAATACTCCTCATAAAAAAAATATCTTGCTCAAAAATACTTTGGCATGTTTCTGCTCTCCTGTTACATAATGAATCTTTAACGCTCATAATTCCTGCCCAGAAAATACCTCCAAATTTTTATGTTGTTCTGGTACTTTTGAATCCTTGCTTGCCGCTCATAATTCTTGCTCCGGAAATATTTCGACATTTCCTGGTCTCCTGGTACTTGTGAATCTTTAGCATTCACAATCTTAGCCCCGAAAATACTTCGACATGTTTTTGGTCTCCTGGTACATAATGAACCTTTAGCGCTCATTATTCCAGCTCGGAAAATACTTCGACATTTTTCTGTTCTCCTGACATCTTTGAATCCTAGCCGCTCACGATTCCAGCGCCGGAATTATTTCGACATGTTTCTGGCTCCTGGTACTCGTGAATATTTAGTGCTCACAATTTTAGCCAAAAAAATACTTTTACATGTTTCTAGTCTTCTGTTACTTGTGAATCTATAGCATTTACAATTCCAACCCGGAAAAAACATCGACATGCATATTTCTGCTTGACTATTAAAACAAAAAAACAAAAAATATTCTAGCATAAAAATACATTGACATCATTCTGTTCTCCTGGTACTTGTGAATTTTTAGCGCTTATAATTTCAGCCAAATTCCAGCCCCGAAAATACTTCGACATGTTTCTGATCTCTTGGTACTTTTGAATCCTATCCGCTCACAATTCCAACCCTGGAAATACTTCGACATGTTTCTGATCTCCTGGTACATAATTGAATCTTTAGCGCTCATAATTCCTGCCCGGGAAAAACTTCCACATTTTTCTGTTGTTTTGTTACTTTTAAATCCTTACCGCACATATTTCTAGCGCAGAAATATTTTGACAAGTTTCTGGCCTCCTGGTACTTATGAATATTTATCATTCACAATCCTAGCCCCTAAAATACTACGACATGTTTCTGGTCTCTTGGTACTTTTGAATTCTAACCGGTCACAATTCAAGCGCCAGAAATATTTCGACATGTTTATGGTCTCCTGGTACTTTTGAATCTTTAGCGCTCATTATTTCAGCCAAAGAAATACTTTGACATGGTTCTGGTCTCCTGTCACATGTGAATCTATAGCGTTTACAATTGTTACCCGGAAAAAAATTCAACACACATATTTCTGTTAAAAAAAAAAACGAAAAATATTCGAGCCCAAAAATACTTTAACATCGTTCTGTTCTGTTCTCCTGGTACTTGTGAATCTTTAGCGCTTTCAATTTCAGCCCCGAAAATACTACGACATGTTTCTGTTCTCCTGGTACTTGTGAATTTGAAGTACTAAGGCAGCAGAAGCGCTAGGTTTCCAATTCCTCCTCAATCTCCATTAGGCCATGCCTTTTACCGGGATAAAAAGTAGCCTATGTTTGATTCCAGGTTGTGAACTATATGTGTGCCAAATTTCATCCAAATCCCTTCAGCCATTTTTGCCTGATTGAGGCACAAACATACAAACATACAAACATACAAACATACAAACATACAAACATACAAACTTTCACATCCTACTAATATTATAAACTAGCACTTCGCCCGCGACTTCGTCTGCGTAGACTTTAGAGGTGGCGCGCAACTTCCTTGTCGCATATTCTCATTCTCGGAAATTCATCGTCATGATTCTATATTCTCGTATTTTGTGAGTCTTTACTGTCCGTACTTTCAGCTCCGGAACTACTTCGACATGTTTCTGGTATTCTGGTACTTGTTAGTCTATAGCGCTCATAACTCCAGCCCAGACAAACTTCGATATGTTTCGATTCTCTTGGTATTTTTAAATGCTGCCAGCTTCGGAAATACTTCGACATGTTTCTGGTTTCCTGGTACTTGTGAATCTTTAACACTCACAATCCTCGCCACGAAAATACTTCCGCTAGTTTCTGGTCTCCTGGTACATAATGAATCTTTAGCGCTCATAATTCCTGCCTGGGAACAACAGCCCCCTTTTTCAAGCGCGGAAATATTTCGACATGTTTATGGCCTCCTGGTACTTATGAATCTTTAGCATGCACAATCCTAGCCCCGAAAATACTTCAATTTGTTTCTGGTCTCCTGGTACTTTTGAAATCTTTCCGGTCACAATTCCAGCGCCGGAAATATTTCAACATGTTTCTGGTCTCCTGGTACTTGTGAATATTTAGCGATCACAATTTCAGGCAAAAAAATACTTTCACATGTTTCTAGTCTCCTGTTGTTTGTGAATCTATGGTATTTACATTTCCAGGCCGGAAAAAACATCGACATACATATTTCTGTTTGACTGTTAAAAAGTTAAATAAGAAAAATTCAAGCCTAAAAATACCATCGTTCTGTTCTCCTGGTACTTGTGAATCTGTAGCGCTCATTATTCCAGCCACGAAAATACTTCTACACATATCTGATCACCTGGTGCTTTAGAATCTTAACTGCTCAACATTCCAACCCTAGAAATACTTCGTCATGTTTGTGGTCTCCTGGTACATAATGAATCTTTAACGCCCCGGAAAAAATATCACATTAATCTATTGTTTTGGTAATTTTGAATCCTTTCCGCTCATATATCTAGCGCGGAAATATTTTGACATCTTGCTGGCTTCCTGGTACTTATGAATCTTTAGGATTCACATACTTTTCTCCGAAAATACTTCGACAGGTTTCTGGTGTCCTGGTAATTTTGAATTCTAACCGGTTATAATTCCAGTGCCGGAAATAATTTGACATGTTTATGGTCTCTTGGTACTTCTGAATCTTTAGCGCTCATAATTTCAGCCAAAGAAATACTTCTTCAACATGTTTCTGGTCTCCTGTCACATGTGAATCTAGCGTTTACAATTCTAGCCCGGAAAAATCTTCAAAATACATATTTCTGTTCGACGTAAAAAAAAATAAATATTCGAGCCCAAAAATACTATAACATCGTTCTGTTCTCCTCGTACTTGTGAATCTTTAACGCTCCCAATTTCAGCCCCGAAAATATTACGACATGTTTCTGTTCTCCTGGTACTTGTGAATCTAAAGTACTAAGGCAGCAGAAGCGCTGGGTTTCCACTTCCTCCTCTGTCTCCATTAGGTCATGCCTTTTACCGGGATAAAAAGTAGCCTATGTTTGATTCCAGGATGTGGACTATATGTGTGCCAAATTTCATCCAAATCCGTTCAGCCATTTTTGCCTGATTGAGGCACAAACAAACAAACATACAAACATACAAACATACAAACATACAAACATTCACATTTATAATATTAGTAGGACTTGCACTTCGCCCGCGACTTCGTCTGCGTAGACTTTAGAGGTGGCGCGCAACTTCCTTGTCGCATATTCTCATTCTCGGAAATTCATCGTCATGATTCTATATTCTGATATTTTGTGAGTCTTTACTGTCCGTACTTTCAGCTCCGGAACTACTTCGACATGTTTCTGGTATTCTGGTACTTGTTAGTCTATAGCGCTCATAACTCCAGCCCAGACAAACTTCGATATGTTTCGATTCTCTTGGTATTTTTAAATGCTGCCAGCTTCGGAAATACTTCGACATGTTTCTGGTTTCCTGGTACTTGTGAATCTTTAACACTCACAATCCTCGCCACGAAAATACTTCCGCTAGTTTCTGGTCTCCTGGTACATAATGAATCTTTAGCGCTCATAATTCCTGCCTGGGAACAACAGCCCCCTTTTTCAAGCGCGGAAATATTTCGACATGTTTATGGCCTCCTGGTACTTATGAATCTTTAGCATGCACAATCCTAGCCCCGAAAATACTTCAATTTGTTTCTGGTCTCCTGGTACTTTTGAAATCTTTCCGGTCACAATTCCAGCGCCGGAAATATTTCAACATGTTTCTGGTCTCCTGGTACTTGTGAATATTTAGCGATCACAATTTCAGGCGAAAAAATACTTTCACATGTTTCTAGTCTCCTGTTGTTTGTGAATCTATGGTATTTACATTTCCAGGCCGGAAAAAACATCGACATACATATTTCTGTTTGACTGTTAAAAAGTTAAATCAGAAAAATTCAAGCCTAAAAATACCATCGTTCTGTTCTCCTGGTACTTGTGAATCTGTAGCGCTCATTATTCCAGCCACGAAAATACTTCTACACATATCTGATCACCTGGTGCTTTAGAATCTTAACTGCTCAAAATTCCAACCCTAGAAATACTTCGTCATGTTTGTGGTCTCCTGGTACATAATGAATCTTTAACGCCCCGGAAAAAATATCACATTAATCTGTTGTTTTGGTAATTTTGAATCCTTTCCGCTCATATATCTAGCGCGGAACTATTTTGACATCTTGCTGGCTTCCTGGTACTTATGAATCTTTAGGATTCACATACTTTTCTCCGAAAATACTTCGACAGGTTTCTGGTGTCCTGGTAATTTTGAATTCTAACCGGTTATAATTCCAGTGCCGGAAATAATTTGACATGTTTATGGTCTCTTGGTACTTCTGAATCTTTAGCGCTCATAATTTAAGCCAAAGAAATACTTCTTCAACATGTTTCTGGTCTCCTGTCACATGTGAATCTAGCGTTTACAATTCTAGCCCGGAAAAATCTTCAAAATACATATTTCTGTTCGACGTAAAAAAAAAAAAATATTCGAGCCCAAAAATACTATAACATCGTTCTGTTCTCCTCGTACTTGTGAATCTTTAACGCTCCCAATTTCAGCCCCGAAAATATTACGACATGTTTCTGTTCTCCTGGTACTTGTGAATCTAAAGTACTAAGGCAGCAGAAGCGCTGGGTTTCCACTTCCTCCTCTGTCTCTATTAGGTCATGCCTTTTACCGGGATAAAAAGTAGCCTATGTTTGATTCCAGGATGTGGACTATATGTGTGCCAAATTTCATCCAAATCCGTTCAGCCATTTTTGCCTGATTGAGGCACAAACAAACAAACATACAAACATACAAACATACAAACATACAAACATTCACATTTATAATATTAGTAGGATGTGAAAGTTTGTATGTTTGTATGTTTGTATGTTTGTATGTTTGTGCCTCAATCAGGCAAAAATGGCTGAAGGGATTTGGATGAAATTTGGCACACATATAGTTCACATACTGGAATCAAACATAGGCTACTTTTTATCCCGGTAAAAGGCATGGCCTAATAGAGATTGAGGAGGAAGTGGAAACCTAGCGCTTCTGCTGCCTTAGTACTTCAAATTCACAAGTACCAGGAGAACAGAAACATGTCGTAGTATTTCCGGGGCTTAAATTGAGAGCGCTAAAGATTCACAAGTACCAGGAGAACAGAACGATGTTAATGTATTTTTGGGCCCGAATATTTTTTGTTATTTTTTTTTAACCTTCGAACAGAAATATGTGTGTTGAATTTTTGTCCGGGTAACATTTGTAAACGCTATAGATTCACATGTGAGAAGAGACCAGAACCATGTCGAAGTATTTCTTTGGCTGTAATAATGAGCGCTAAAGATTCACAACTCAGGCAAAAATGGCTAAAGGGATTTGGATGAAATTTGGCACACATATAGTTCACATACTGGAATCAAACACAGGCTACTTTTTATCCCGGTAAATGGCATGGCCTAATGGAGATTGAGGAGGAATTGGAAACCTAGCGCTTCTGCTGCCTTAGTACTTCAAATTCACAAGTACCAGGAGAACAGAAACATGTCGTAGTATTTCCGGGGCTGAAATTGAGAGCGCTAAAGATTCACAAGTACCAGGAGAAAAGAACGATGTTAATGTATTTTTGGGCCCGAATATTTTTTGTTATATTGTAAACGCTATAGATTCACATGTGACAGGAGACCAGAACCATGTCGAAGTATTTCTTTGGCTGAAATAATGATCATCGCTTACCATCAGGTGAGATAGTGGTCAAACGCGAGCCTATAAATAGTAAAAAAAAAAAAAAAAATGAGCGCTAAAGATTCACAAGTACCAGGAGACCATAAACATGTCGAAATATTTCCGGCGCTTGAATTGTGACCGGTTAGAATTCAAAAGTACCAAGAGACCAGAAACATATCCAAGTATTTTCGGGGCTAGGATTGTGAATGCTAAAAATGTATAAGTTTCAGGAGGCCAGCAATATGTCGAAATATTTCCGGTGCTAGAATTATTAGCGGTAAGGATTCAAAAGTACCAAGACAAACGAAAAATGTGTAAGTTTTTCCCGGGCAGGAATTATGAGCGCTAAAGATTCATTATGTACCAGGAGACCAGAAACTTATCAAATTATATTTTCGGCAGGAATTGTAAGCTCTAAAGATTTACAAGTACCAGGAGATCAGAAACAAGTTTTAATGTTTCCGGCGCTGGAATTTTGAATGGTTAGGATTTAAAAGTACCAGGGGAGCAGAAACATATAGCGGTTTTTCCGGGCTGTCATTATGAGCGTAAAAGATTCATAAGTACCAGGATATCAGAAACATGTCGAAGCGTATTTCCGAAGTTGGAATTGTTATCGGCTAGAATTCAAAATTACCAGTGGACAAGAAACATGTCAAAGTATTTCCGAAGCGTGAATTGTGAGAGGTTTGCATTTAAAAATACCAGTAGAACCGAAACATATCGAAGTTTCTTCTGGGCAGGAGTATTGAGCGCTAAAGATTCACAAGTACCAGAATACCAGAAACATGTCGAAGTAGTTCTGGAGCTGAAAGTACTAACAGTAAAGACTCACAAACTAACAGAATAAAGAAATATGAAGATAAATTTCCGAGACTGAGAATATGGGACAAAATAGTTGCGTCCCCACCTCTAAAGTCTACGCAGACGAAGTCGCGGGCTAAGTGCTAGAACAGAAACATGTCGTAGTATTTCCGGGGCTGAATTTGGGAGCGCTATAGATTCACAAGTACCAGGAGAGCAGAACGATGTAAAAGTATTTTTGGGCTCGAATATTTTATGTTTTTTTTTACCGTCCATCCGAAATATTTAGAGAGCAGAAACATGTCGAAGTATTTTTGAGCGAGGTATTTTTTTCTATCAGGAGTATAGATACCGATACATGTCGATGTGTGTTTTCCGGGCTGGAATTGTAAACGCTATACATTCACAAGTACCAGGAGAGCAGAAACATGTCGAAGTTTCTTCCGGGCTAGAATTATGAGCGCTAAAGATTCATTGATACTAGGAGACCAGAAACATGTCTAAGTATTTCTGGTCAAGAATTGTGAACGCTAAAGATTCACAAGTACCAGGAGACCAGGAAAATGTAGAAGTTATTTCAGCGCTGTAAGTACGAACAGCAAAGACTCACATACTATCACGTTACCAGAATCATGGAGATGTATTCCCACGGATGAGAATATGGGACAAAGTAGTTGCGCACCAGGTATAAAGTCTACGCAGACGAAGTCGCGGGCAGAAGCTAGAAATTTAACGAAATATTTCCGGGGCTGATATTACGAGCACTAAAGATTCACAAGTACCAGCTAGGAGAAAAGAACGATGTTAAAGTATTTTTGGCCAAAATATTTTTAGTTTTTTTTTTACAGTCTGTTTCTTCCGGGGTAAACGCTATAGTTTCACAAGTAACAGAAGACAAGAAACATGTCATAGTATTTCTTTGGCTTAAATCGTGAGCGCTAAAGATTCTAAAGTACCAGGAGAACAGAAACATGTCGAAGTATTTCCGGCGCATGAATTATGAGCGGTAATTTAAGAATTTTAAGTCATTAGTATTCAAAGTACTAGGAGAACAGAAATATATGGAAGTTTTTTTCGGGCTGTAATTATGAGCGTTACAGATTAACAAGTACCAGGATACCAGAAATATGTCGAAGTATTTCCGGCGGGCGCTGGAATTGTGATTGGCTAGGATTAAAAAATACCAGGAGAACAAATATATCGAAGTTTTTTCTGGGCTGGAATTATGAGCGCTAAAGATTAGTACCAGAATACTAGAAACATGTCGAAGTAGTTCCGAGGCTGAAAGTATGGAAAGTGAAGACTCACAAACCATCAGAATAAAGAATCATGATGATGAATTTTCCAGAATGAGAATATAGGACAGAGAACTTGCGCGCCACTTCTAAATTCTACGCAGACGAAGTCGCGGGCGAAGTGCTAGTACAATAATAATACAGACACGCAAATTTGATCTTTATAACGTCAGCATTAGGTTATCCTACTAATATTATAAACTAGCACTTCGCCCGCGACTTCGTCTGCGTAGACTTTAGAGGTGGCGCGCAACTTCCTTGTCGCATATTCTCATTCTCGGAAATTCATCGTCATGATTCTATATTCTCGTATTTTGTGAGTCTTTACTGTCCGTACTTTCAGCTCCGGAACTACTTCGACATGTTTCTGGTATTCTGGTACTTGTTAGTCTATAGCGCTCATAACTCCAGCCCAGACAAACTTCGATATGTTTCGATTCTCTTGGTATTTTTAAATGCTGCCAGCTTCGGAAATACTTCGACATGTTTCTGGTTTCCTGGTACTTGTGAATCTTTAACACTCACAATCCTCGCCACGAAAATACTTCCGCTAGTTTCTGGTCTCCTGGTACATAATGAATCTTTAGCGCTCATAATTCCTGCCTGGGAACAACAGCCCCCTTTTTCAAGCGCGGAAATATTTCGACATGTTTATGGCCTCCTGGTACTTATGAATCTTTAGCATGCACAATCCTAGCCCCGAAAATACTTCAATTTGTTTCTGGTCTCCTGGTACTTTTGAAATCTTTCCGGTCACAATTCCAGCGCCGGAAATATTTCAACATGTTTCTGGTCTCCTGGTACTTGTGAATATTTAGCGATCACAATTTCAGGCAAAAAAATACTTTCACATGTTTCTAGTCTCCTGTTGTTTGTGAATCTATGGTATTTACATTTCCAGGCCGGAAAAAACATCGACATACATATTTCTGTTTGACTGTTAAAAAGTTAAATAAGAAAAATTCAAGCCTAAAAATACCATCGTTCTGTTCTCCTGGTACTTGTGAATCTGTAGCGCTCATTATTCCAGCCACGAAAATACTTCTACACATATCTGATCACCTGGTGCTTTAGAATCTTAACTGCTCAACATTCCAACCCTAGAAATACTTCGTCATGTTTGTGGTCTCCTGGTACATAATGAATCTTTAACGCCCCGGAAAAAATATCACATTAATCTATTGTTTTGGTAATTTTGAATCCTTTCCGCTCATATATCTAGCGCGGAAATATTTTGACATCTTGCTGGCTTCCTGGTACTTATGAATCTTTAGGATTCACATACTTTTCTCCGAAAATACTTCGACAGGTTTCTGGTGTCCTGGTAATTTTGAATTCTAACCGGTTATAATTCCAGTGCCGGAAATAATTTGACATGTTTATGGTCTCTTGGTACTTCTGAATCTTTAGCGCTCATAATTTCAGCCAAAGAAATACTTCTTCAACATGTTTCTGGTCTCCTGTCACATGTGAATCTAGCGTTTACAATTCTAGCCCGGAAAAATCTTCAAAATACATATTTCTGTTCGACGTAAAAAAAAATAAATATTCGAGCCCAAAAATACTATAACATCGTTCTGTTCTCCTCGTACTTGTGAATCTTTAACGCTCCCAATTTCAGCCCCGAAAATATTACGACATGTTTCTGTTCTCCTGGTACTTGTGAATCTAAAGTACTAAGGCAGCAGAAGCGCTGGGTTTCCACTTCCTCCTCTGTCTCCATTAGGTCATGCCTTTTACCGGGATAAAAAGTAGCCTATGTTTGATTCCAGGATGTGGACTATATGTGTGCCAAATTTCATCCAAATCCGTTCAGCCATTTTTGCCTGATTGAGGCACAAACAAACAAACATACAAACATACAAACATACAAACATACAAACATTCACATTTATAATATTAGTAGGACTTGCACTTCGCCCGCGACTTCGTCTGCGTAGACTTTAGAGGTGGCGCGCAACTTCCTTGTCGCATATTCTCATTCTCGGAAATTCATCGTCATGATTCTATATTCTGATATTTTGTGAGTCTTTACTGTCCGTACTTTCAGCTCCGGAACTACTTCGACATGTTTCTGGTATTCTGGTACTTGTTAGTCTATAGCGCTCATAACTCCAGCCCAGACAAACTTCGATATGTTTCGATTCTCTTGGTATTTTTAAATGCTGCCAGCTTCGGAAATACTTCGACATGTTTCTGGTTTCCTGGTACTTGTGAATCTTTAACACTCACAATCCTCGCCACGAAAATACTTCCGCTAGTTTCTGGTCTCCTGGTACATAATGAATCTTTAGCGCTCATAATTCCTGCCTGGGAACAACAGCCCCCTTTTTCAAGCGCGGAAATATTTCGACATGTTTATGGCCTCCTGGTACTTATGAATCTTTAGCATGCACAATCCTAGCCCCGAAAATACTTCAATTTGTTTCTGGTCTCCTGGTACTTTTGAAATCTTTCCGGTCACAATTCCAGCGCCGGAAATATTTCAACATGTTTCTGGTCTCCTGGTACTTGTGAATATTTAGCGATCACAATTTCAGGCGAAAAAATACTTTCACATGTTTCTAGTCTCCTGTTGTTTGTGAATCTATGGTATTTACATTTCCAGGCCGGAAAAAACATCGACATACATATTTCTGTTTGACTGTTAAAAAGTTAAATCAGAAAAATTCAAGCCTAAAAATACCATCGTTCTGTTCTCCTGGTACTTGTGAATCTGTAGCGCTCATTATTCCAGCCACGAAAATACTTCTACACATATCTGATCACCTGGTGCTTTAGAATCTTAACTGCTCAAAATTCCAACCCTAGAAATACTTCGTCATGTTTGTGGTCTCCTGGTACATAATGAATCTTTAACGCCCCGGAAAAAATATCACATTAATCTGTTGTTTTGGTAATTTTGAATCCTTTCCGCTCATATATCTAGCGCGGAACTATTTTGACATCTTGCTGGCTTCCTGGTACTTATGAATCTTTAGGATTCACATACTTTTCTCCGAAAATACTTCGACAGGTTTCTGGTGTCCTGGTAATTTTGAATTCTAACCGGTTATAATTCCAGTGCCGGAAATAATTTGACATGTTTATGGTCTCTTGGTACTTCTGAATCTTTAGCGCTCATAATTTAAGCCAAAGAAATACTTCTTCAACATGTTTCTGGTCTCCTGTCACATGTGAATCTAGCGTTTACAATTCTAGCCCGGAAAAATCTTCAAAATACATATTTCTGTTCGACGTAAAAAAAAAAAAATATTCGAGCCCAAAAATACTATAACATCGTTCTGTTCTCCTCGTACTTGTGAATCTTTAACGCTCCCAATTTCAGCCCCGAAAATATTACGACATGTTTCTGTTCTCCTGGTACTTGTGAATCTAAAGTACTAAGGCAGCAGAAGCGCTGGGTTTCCACTTCCTCCTCTGTCTCTATTAGGTCATGCCTTTTACCGGGATAAAAAGTAGCCTATGTTTGATTCCAGGATGTGGACTATATGTGTGCCAAATTTCATCCAAATCCGTTCAGCCATTTTTGCCTGATTGAGGCACAAACAAACAAACATACAAACATACAAACATACAAACATACAAACATTCACATTTATAATATTAGTAGGATGTGAAAGTTTGTATGTTTGTATGTTTGTGCCTCAATCAGGTAAAAATGGCTGAAGGGATTTGGATGAAATTTGGCACACATATAGTCCACATCCTGGAATCAAACATAGGCTACTTTTTATCCCGGTAAAAGGCATGGCTTAATGGAGACTGAGGAGGAAGTGGAAACCCAGCTCTTCTGCTGCCTTAGTACTTCAGATTCGCAAGTACCAGGAGAACAGAAACATGTCGTAATATTTCCGGGGCTGAAATTAGGAGCGCTTAAGATTCACAAGTACCAGGAGAACAAAACGATGTTAAAGTATTTTTGGGCTAGAATATTTTTTGTTCTTTTTTTTTAACCGTCGAACAGAAATATGTATTTTGAATTTTTTTTCCGGGCTGGAATTGTAAATGCTATTGATTCATATGTGACAGGAGACCAGAAACATGTTGAAGAAGTTTTTCTTTGGCTGAAATTATGCGCGCTAAAGCTTTACAAGTACCAGGAGACCATAAACCTGCCAAATTATTTCCGGCACTGGAATTGTAACCGGTTAGAATTCAAAAGTACCAGGAGACCAGAAATATGTCGCAGTATTTTCGGGGCTAGGATTGTGAATGCTACAGATTCATAAGTACCAGGAGGCCAGCAACATGTCAAAATATTTCCGCGCTAGATATATGAGCGGTAAGGATTCAAAAGCACCAAAACAACAGAAAAATGTGGAAGTTTTTCCCGAAGTATTTCCAGGGTTGGAATTGTGAGCAGTTAGGATTCTAAAGCACCAAGTGATCAGATACAGATTCACAAGTACCAGGAGAACAGAACGAAGTTAAAGTATTTTTGGGCTAGAATATTTTTGTTTTGTATTTTAATAGTCAAACAGAAATATGTATGTCGATGTTTTTTCCGGGCTGGAATTTAAATGCTATAGATTCAGATGTATTTTCGGGGCTGGAATAATGAGCTCTACAGATTCACAAGTACCAGGAGACCATAAACATTTCAAATTATACTTTCGACAGGAATTGTAAGCGCTATAGATTCACAAGTACCAGGAGACCAGAAAAATGTTTTAATGTTTCCGGCGCTGGAATTTTGAGTGGTTAGGATTAAGAGCCTAAGTAAATAATTTCGTGGCGCGATTTAGCATCCCTCTCCCCGAGCGCACGGCACAGTCTCCTCGTACTCCCGCATCGAAAGTTCAAAAAATCGAATATAGCGACACCCCGTCAACAAATGCAAACCGCCAAATGATTCAGGGTTACTCGCAAGCAAATTATATTATTAACATATATCGATACTCTTATTAACAACCTTTTTAAAGATAGAAAAAAAAAAAATATTCAAAGTAGATAAATAGTAATGTTATTCGTGTTATATCATCATCTGCCTAGCCTTATCCCAACTATATACTGGTCGGCTTTCAGTCAAACCCGATTAAGCTGAATACGTATTTTACGTAGAGCGGCTGCCTACCAGACCTCCACGTCCACAACCCATTAACTGGGTAACACGGAACTTCTTGGCAAGCCAGGAGTCACGTTTATTGGCTTCTGACTGCCAAAGATCTACAAATGACAGCCGAGACCAACGGCTTAAAGTTCTTTCCGAGGCATGCAGGAAAATCGGTGTGTGAAGATGGTCA
Source organism: Lacanobia wlatinum (assembly GCA_947578705.1). NCBI lineage: Eukaryota > Metazoa > Arthropoda > Insecta > Lepidoptera > Noctuidae > Lacanobia > Lacanobia wlatinum. The sequence continues at coordinate 27,458,806 of OX388038.1, forward strand.
CCCAACCACAGAATAACCTTTGCAAGCGTTGCTTTACCTTGAAGATTGTCTCGTGCGGTTGTTATCCTTTAGCCACGAGCTCCTCCATTCGTGTTATATAAGGCGGTCAAATTGGATGTTCAACTTTATTTTGCCACCAAGCTAAGGCTGGAAGGCTGAAGGATTGCAGTTCAAAGGCCCCCATTTTGTTTTCGAGAGTTTTCAAGATATTGATCATTATATTTACTTCATTCGAAAGTTCTAATACAATTGAAGACCTTCCAAATCATATTCATCGCTGATGGTATGTAATAATGTAAGAGCCTATGCACACGGCGTATTTTTACCGCGCCGACGACGCACGTTTTGCGAACGCGGGACCACGGCGTTATAGGTAAAAGGAGCAAAAAGCAGATCGTCGCATTTGCGTCGATTCAAACGCGCGTACAAAGCGATACAAACGCGCGCGACAAGCGCATTCAAAGTACGTGTGTATCGAGTTTGTTTATTAAGTGGAGACTTTAGTCCCGAGGGATTTAAAGAAACTATTGCCGATGCGTCGCACTGTGCCCTGTCAAGTAAAATGCAATCACCATCACTCAATCTTCTTTCGCTCGTGAATGGGTTAATCCAATAATGTCGCATATTTTTTATACTTTCAGTAATAAAGCCAGCGTAAGCAGTGCTGTCTCGTCAGACTCCATTTTACTACTGTTGAGGAGTCTAGTGAAAACACAGAGATTTCTGTATAAAAATACATACGCGCGACTGCAGCGCAATTATACCGTCTATCGCCGTATCAGCGCGTTTGTATCGATATAAATAGGTCTACGATTACAGCGCCACAAAATTTTTGTATGCAAAAATTAACCATCGGCGCCTGAACTTTGTTTAAAGCGCGTTAGTACGCATCATCACGATCGATCGATGAGGCCTTACACACGATAGGCTTCTCGTGATTTTCAGCAAAACGGTAAGTTTTATAATAAAATTAGTTCAGACAAAAATTGTAGATCATATAAATAATTATCTATAAAAATGGCTGGATACTTTTTTCCTAAGAGCCACCGTTTCTGAGATACTCGTATATCGATTACAACTCTTCCAACTTTTGTAGTTGGAAGAGTTGTAATCGTCATAATATGCACACGTTTCCACACCACCTTGAACGATCACTCAGGTCTCTAAGAGCTTTGAATCTACACTGACGGATCAAAGACAAGCACCGGAACCGTAGTTGGAGTTTACTCCAATGACCTTAACATCAGAATATCCAGACCGCTAGGTAAACTCAACACCGTCTATCAGGCAGAATGCGTGGGCTTTATCCTGGCGGTCTATGCCATAGAAGCCAGCGGAGTCACGGACCCACATTCGCATACTCTCCGACAGCGCCTCAGTCCCTCAATTCGTAAGGAAGCATCACACACCTCGAAACTTATACAATAAATCCGACAATTTACTGATATAGATACCACGAGGCTATGGTCTATTTTAGTTATTTTCATAGTGTCATGTCTTACGGTATCTTATTATGGGGACGTGCTGCAGACATCGAGTCTCATACAGACATAGCTCTTTTCTGCAGAATTTTATTCTGCAGAAAAGAGCTATCAGAGCCATTTACAATCTCCGCCGGCGCGATTCCCTAAGGGAACTGTTTAAGGATATTAACATCATAAAGGTGTCAATACATATATGAAAACATTATGTATGTTCGGAAAAATCTTCATCTTTTTAGCAAAATTAGTGATAGGCATAATTTTAATACTAGAAATCGGAACAAATTAGAACAACCCCGATTCAGATTAGCTAAAGTACACACTTCTTTTATGGGATACTGTGGGGTACTATATAGACAAGCATATTATAAACTGGAAGATTAAGTCCTTGATAAAAATGCTTGGCTAAATGCCCACAGCCACAGCCGCATGGGTCCACTAGTTAGGTTTTTGATAATTGGAAGAAATGCTTACCCTTTTTTTGTTCTCCTATACTATAATTTTACTTATTATTTCTTTGCAATATTGTTATTAGCAAAGTAAGTATACACAATAAAGCAGCCTCCTTTTTTTATCTCTTAGATACTTGAAAACCATAGTTTTGTATAATGTAGAAGCATATTTTAAATTTTTTGTAAATGTGAGCACTATGGAGCCATTTACATATGTAAAAACACTTTTTTACAAAATTTGTAACCGACTTCCAAAACAAAACACCACAAAGTATAAAATAACTTTAATTTAAAAAATTAAAAAAGTTTTTTATTTTTCACTTTTTAGTGGTACCTGCGTACCCATTCACAGCGTACCGGCGTGATGTTATGTTATGAAAATAAAACTTACTAAGTGCTTTCGGTGTAAAGGTCTCGTCAATACGAATGAAATAAGCCCAAACACTTGGTAGTTCCTACATACCGATGTGGAGTTCCCTTGACTCTCTGTCGTCTCCATCATCAGGTCTGATCCAAACTTTCATTCTTTTGTAGTATCACCCGATATACACACGAATATCAAGTTTTTACCAAATACGTGCCTACAATTTTCGAGAGTTGCCCTCGATTTCTCAGGGTTTCCATCATCAGATCCTGACTAGGTGGCAATGGGACCACACGGGAAGCACCAGCTTTCAAATAAAAAAAGAATCATGAAAATCGGTTCATCCAGTCGGTTAATATGAGGTAACAAACATAAAAAAAAAAATACAGTCGAATTGATAACCTCCTCCTTTTTTTGAAGTCGGTTAATTAGTAATAGATTTTGTTATTAAATTAGTTTGACATTAAGGAGCGTGGCAGTTGAGAGCTTGTCATGCTCACACAAAGGTTTTGCTGATGGTGGCGCGTGTTTTGGATCATTTGGTTCCCTTCAAAATGGTTGAGTTAGATGGTGCTGATGCACGCGTCATGTTCGTGAAAAGGCGCCGACAGTTGAGACTGGTCATCTCTTATCTGCCACTGGCTTATTTTAATCTGTACCTACATTTTGAATTGTTTATATATTTTCTTGTTCTTTGCATTGTACTCGCATATAGAAGCAATCAAAGTGAATGTTAACAAGATTTTGTAATACATCACATGGTTTAAAAGAGTGTCCGTGGAGTTTCTTGCACGTTCTGCTCCATAGAGATCTACGCTTTGGAACGTGCAAATAGCTTCATGTTTTTGACTGACCGACTTTGACAATTCAAAAGTGCCTGTAAATGGTTTATTTGAAATATACGATTTGAGTTGAATTAAAAAATGCCACAATGCACTAGAACGCATCATGGTGACCAACCGCAACACTGTGACGCCACAGTGGATAAAAAGACACAGCCGATCACAAGGAAATGACGCGGCCGATGAGCTGGCCAGGAGGGGATCTGATACTGTGGCTGTTGGAGCCGAACCCATAGTACCACTCCCCTTCGGCCAGCTGCGCACATGGCTACAAGAACACACCCACAAACAAGCGGAACGCTGGTGGGCCTTAGCACCCCGCAGCAGGCAGTGCTGGTTGGAGTATTGGCTCACGCACAATGATCCAACATCAGGACTATGTGCGGAAACCAAATCCTAATAGATAGATCGATAGATAGATACCGTTTTGCTGAAAATCGCGAAAAACACGTTTTTGTGACTTTTGACCCCAAGTAATTTTTTTTCCAGGTATCGGATCGATGAGGCCTTTTTAGATTTCATTTATCATAGTGTTTTGAACAATCCTACCAATTTTGAGCTGGGTGCGATTATTGTAACTTCACTCCTATTTTTTGGTCTAATTTGACCGGACTAATACCTGTTGATTGGTTTTAGAACTAATATTTTAATTCTGTACCGCAACAACATTATAAATCAAATAATAAACATCAAATCATGTAAATAAAGGCGTCAATGTCTAATAGAATCACGAATAAGTTTGTTTGGGCTAGAATTATGAGCAGTAGAGACTACAAGGAGGTCAGAATCATGAAGGAGTAAATTTTCGGGACTGACTACTATTTATTTACTCTTCATTTCTTTTTAAAGTAGGTGTTGAGGCCTCTGACCTCATTTCCCTCTTTATGATTATGGGTTATACATTTTTTGAATTATTCTCACTTCCCTCTTGACCTAGTTCTGAAATTCACGCAGATGAAGTCGCGGGCAGAAGCCAGTTTCTAAACTCAATTTTTTTCATAAGCTGGCAAGTTTAATTACTTGACATATTGATCTTTGACGTTTTTTAAAGCACGAAATAAATTAATTTATTTTAGCCTGTTTCTTAAGATAAATTTTGAGATAAAAGCTATAAAAATAGACACTCTAGTCCAGAAAAAAAAATGCTATAGCTATATTACTTTACGTCAGTTAAAAATAATGTTTGTGGATGTTCTATACACAAAAGTGAAAGTGACGATTTTATCATGATTTGCCGATGTTATTAGCCACTATTAATTTCCTGTGATATGAATCCTTCGTTGCGTTCAGGTATGTTCCCAAACGTTGTACTTTATCCAGTTCATACCATTTTATACATCATTTCAATGTTGGCACGAATAGAAAATAACTACAATTATATATTGTTCAAAGTCACAAAATTACAGTGAAAATAATTTCATAGCACGAATTTGAATAAATTACAACTTTAAGCTGCTGAACTATGTAAAATATTGTAAAAAAATATTTAAATTACGAAAATCTAACAGCTCGGATCTGCCATAAAGTGACATAGGTGCTACGTTGACAAGGTCCACGGACCATCTAAATTGATCTGAATCGACAGTGATGCAAATACTTTTAAAAGGCAAAAGATGAGATGGCGATAGAATGAGGGCGGCTCGGAATAAATAACGTAAGTGCCAAAATTTATTTTCGTGTTTTATAACATAAAAGTATAACGAAATCAAAATATGTTAAGAATTTAGCTAGATAAGATTATTTTCTATGTTTAAAAGTAGTTTTCATAAAGTCAATACAATGCTTTACGCCATGAAAATGAAAATGGCAAAAAGACAGACCGAACTTTGCAATTTTTTTGTATCGAGAAAATTTCTTCGTATCGTGTATTCCTTTAGAATTTAGGTAGATCATAAAGCCAAGAAACATGAACCGAAATATCAAAACCCTATTATAGGTACTTTACGAGAAAAAACAATTCTCAAAACGGCCTTATTATTCGCATAGCCCCTTAAAAGTGAAGAAGGAAAACAAAAACATATAGCGGTGTTTTCTGGGTTGTAATTATGAGCGTTAAAGATCCACAAGTACCAGGATACCAGAAACATGTCGAAGTATTTCCGAAGCTGGAATTGTGAGTGGTTAGCATTTAAACATACCAGGAGAACCGAAACATATCGAAATTATTTCTGGGCTGAGTTATGAGCGCTAAAGTTTATATATGCGCGATATATGTCTTGTGCGAGTCCCAAATAAACATCTTTCTTTCTTTTCTATCCTTAAAATCAGAAACATGTCGAATTAGTCCCGGAGCTGAAAGTACGGACAGTAAAGACTCACAAACTATGAAAAACGATGAATTTCCGAGAATGAGAATATGGGACAAAGAATTTGCGCGCCACCTCTAAAGTCTACGCAGACGAAGTCGCGGGCGAAGTGCTAGTATGTTATAACTTCTTGTTATAATATTATTAGTCTAATAGCTTATTTTAATGATTGCGTTCAAGTAATTCTGGTCTGGTGGTCTGTTTATAAGACTGAGATAAACAAGTTGCAAGATCAAATCTTGCGATGAAGATATTGTTTTGCTATCAATTTAGAAATTATTCCAAAACTACTTCTTGTAATATTGTAAAGAACTATGACGGATAATCTTCAAATATAAACTTTCAAAAATGGTAATATTTTCCCATAACTTGTAATAAGTGGGTAGTTGAAAAATAAATATTCGTATTCATTATAAAACTGGTATTCAAATGCTACTAAGGCAGTGACTACGCACAAATATATTTTACCTTGCCTTACTTAATTGCAAAAACAACGTCTCTTTACTATTTTTTATTTTATTGGTAGTTTTTTTTTATTATCATGTCTCAATGGAGGGATTATTTAAAATACAAAATCTGTTTGCACCAGGAGAAGGCTGCTTGTGCTGTGCAAGAATAAACTTTAGGAAAGTATACTATAAGGTTCAAATTATTTAGAATATTACGTCTAGCATAACACCTAAGATCAAATTTCAATGCGGCTTATAAGAGTTGAATTAGTCTTGTGGTCACTAAGGTAGTGCGGTGTTCATCCTTGTCTACGTTCGAAACCAAGTTTAACCTAAATATAGCTTTTTGCTCAGCTGTTTTTTTTTTAAATTATTTATTACACTTTTTTTACATTTCTTTAATGGACGACGTAGGGTCTTGTTTTAAAAGACAAGACCCTACGTCGTCTAACGGGCGGTTTGTATAGAAATAAAACTAAACAATTGCAAGTTTAAAATGTTTATTATTTCATTAAAACATTTAGGTAAGATACAGTAAGTAAATGCTCATATATTTCCAAATTAATATACATTTTATATTATTATGCCATAATCAAATATAACCATTTATAAACATTAAAAAAAGGATGCTTATGCTTACCTAAATATCTGATCAAACCGGACTGAGTGTGAGTTTTTTGTTTTTTTTTTTTTATCAAACATTTATCTTATTATAGTGTACTGTACTATATAATTAATTATAGTGTACTGCTGATCCTGGTAGTGATTTTTGAAATGTTTTATATTTTCAGTACATCTAGACTAAATAAAAGAAAAAATATACTTCATTTCAAAGTAAATTTATTCATCAATCATTATAAATGTGACTCTGACTGTTCTATTTTCAGTATAATTTTGTTTCTAAACAGTAGGTAAATTATATTACCTACTATTTTGCTTAGTAGCCTAACAGTACTCCTTTTTTATTTTAGAGAAATACTGTGAGTCGGTGGGTCAAAAGAGATGAGGAAGAGGGTATCCTTGCCAGTTGAAAGCGAAGTGAAAGACCCCAGCTCTTTCAAGCGGCGCAACGACGGCACAAGGTCAGCGAATATGAAACGAGTGGTTTCATACCGACAAGATATATTCCGCCACGCGCCAACAGTTCGACTTACGTTGAAGTATTAAGTGATGTCATGTTACCCACTGTGCGCAACGTTTACCCTGCTGATGAGCTTAAGTAGATAAATTTTGTTCAGGACAGTTGTCCAATTCATCGTGCGAGTACTGTGCGTGAGTGGTTTAATGAACACCCGGAGATGAAAGTTATTCCATGGCCAGCACGATCTCCTGACCTTAACCCTATTGAAAACCTATGGGGTCTGAGGAAAATTTAAGGGAACACGGGTGGTGAATGAGGTTCACGAGAGCGTTGATTTCTTGTGGTGCAATCTGAGTAAATTTGCAGAAGTTACATTATATATACTAAGTTACTTAGTTAGCTAGTTAGTTTTCTGCTAGTTAGTTAGTTAGTTTTTTGTTTCGTTCGACGCCAGTGTATGAATGAGGTGTCCATTCGGCGATCAATGTGTTCCGCGTTCATACATCACGTTTACACAGATGCAGGTATGGCCTGTACCGCGCGTTCACAACAAAACAAACTTTAGCAGGCTACTGCACTTTTGAGCGATGACTGTATATATTGGGAATTAAACAGGATTTGTTTATATCATCCTGAGGCAAATTTGGCCGAGTGGAAAAACAGAGATCTAGAGGTGCAGCTAGCCCAGTTAGTAGACACACAGCATTCGTCGTGGCCTAACCACTTACTTTCTATTCGGTTCGCCATGAACTCGGCGTTATGCCAAACAACTGGCGTGTCTCCGGCTTTTCTCACCTTAGCAAGAGAGCTCCGTTCACCCGTCGACGCGCATTTTGATATCAGAGCCGTCCTGGAAAAAGATAATTTTGTTCCCCAAATCACGCCCTACCTTAAGAAGTTCTTAGATTCATTAGTTTCTATTAGGTATAAAATAGAGAAAGAACAGGACAGATGTAAAGATTACGCAGATAGAGGTCGTAAACCTGAGCAATTTGATGTTGGTGATCAAGTTTTGGTAAAGTCGCACGTATTGAGTAACGCTGCTAAGGGATTATCAGCTAAGTTTGTACCAAAGAGGGACGGTCCCTATTCGGTCGTTAAAAAAGCTAGTCCTATTACTTACCATGTGTCACATTTACGTAAACCCAACGAGATCCTAGGCAGGTTCCACGCGTCCCAACTTACGCCTTTTGTTAATAGAGACGATGCACCTCTTTGTTCAGTTGTGCCAAAGCGTAACCGAGGTCGCCCTCGTCATATTCAGCCTGTTTCTGTCGTCAATGAGCGGGTTCCTGAGCGAGGACGCCTTCACGAACCCGAGGGGGAGTGTATAGCGGATGTATCCAAACGTCTCCCTGGTCGTATGGGTTGAGGTAAAGCTCCTGAACGTTACAGTCCCTAGTGCGTATCCAAACGCACTGTCGCTCATGCGCTTTGCGCCGACCTATAACAGCAGAGCTGTCAGAATTCTAGCCACTGATTGGCTGCTGGTTATGTTGGTAGAATATTATTAGTTTTAGTATGTTGTCATACAGAAGTATGGCGGAGATTGGTAATTCTGGCTTGAGTGTCGTCACAGTGTATCAGTTATATTTTACGATTCATTAAAATTTATGCCAATAACAAAACCCTTTTCACTCTATCTGACTCACCCCGACTACACATGTTAAAAAAAATTTCGTTCGGAACCCTTTGCACGCGAGTCCGACTCGCACTTGGCCAGTTTTATTGAGTTATTTTAAATTTAATTTTGTGTTTTTTAGAGTATATATTGGACTAGTGGACTTCACGCGGTTTCACCCGCGTAGTTCCCCTTCCCGTGGGAGTCCGGGGATAATATATAGCCTATGTTACTCCCTGATAATGTAGCTATCCAATGCTAAAAGAATTTTTTAAATCGGTCCAGTAGTTTCGGAGCCTATTCAATTCAAACAAACAAATCTTTCTTCTTTATAATATTAGTAAAGATTAGTGTACATAATATTAGTGTAGATAAGGGCAGGAAGATGATGATTTTTTATAGAATATCTCTTTTTTTTCAGCTAAATTTGGATTTTTTAAGGGTTCCGAACATTCTTAAAATACAGAGCTGTCTGTCACAGCCAATTTTTTCCGAATATACTAAACCAATTCTGTTGAAATTTTGTGACCTAAACACGGACGCGTTACGTAAATAAATAAGTTTTGAATATGGGAGTCACTTTTAAGGGGACAAACTAGTACCGTGCGACATAGCAAAAGGGCTTATTGTGAGATTTTCTTTTCTTTCCATTATTATAAAATTCAAGCCAAGGTTTTGAAGTCAGTCTCCCTTTTCTCCGTAACTACTGAGACTATTATAAAAAGAAAAAATAGAGAATAGTTTTTTTAGATTACAGGATAACCTATAAGTCTTTAGTGTTAAAATAACAAAATTTTTTATAACAATGAGATTCCTTCGGAACCCTTTGCACGAGAGTCCGACTCGCAATTTGCTAGTTTATGTTTCATCGTAATCGGTTCACGCTATCAAAAGATATTTGTATTTAAAGTTCTCAAGAAGAAATTAATTATCATCAGATTCAGATTCAGATTCAGATTATTTATTTGTAAACATAGGTTACAGTTACACAGGTGTGTGAGATGTTACATTCACGTGACACGTGCACATACACGCAACGCCATCTATTAATCTTAAATAGTAATAGTTTAGTACTGTTTCATCAATAAATGCGTATAATATTATTTGTGAAACTCTTATACCAAAGGAAAAATGAGCATCTGAGGGGCTGAGCTTATCTTATCAATTTATTTATCGTAATAACATGTGAGCCTCTAAGTTTCAACTTATAATTTGACAGTTCCACTACATTGTCGACAGATGGCGATGTACTGATGACGCGTTTTTCTGAATCGCAGTGTTAAGATTCTCCGCTGATACTATAACGTTGGTCCATGTCTGACAGTTAAAGTTTGCATATCTGTACTATGTAGTAATTAAAAGGGGTTAACGATATGTTTGACCGAAAAAGAAAAAAGAGAAGAGAATTGATTGATGAATTTTATTGTGATTCGAATCGCCATAATTAATCTATATCAGCCGCACGAGTCGAGCAACGCTTACCAAGGTTTGTCTGTGACCATCTTAACATAACGAGTATCCTCCGGGCCTCGGAAAGCACGTTAAGCCGTTGGTTCCGGCTGTCATTTAAAGATCGTTGGCAGTCGTTATGGATTTTCAGAAGCCAGTAAATCTGGCTCCAGTCTTGCCAAGAAGTAGTGTTACCCAATTAATGGGTTGTGGAGGTCTAGTAGGCAGCCGCTCCACATAAAATAAAATAAATGGTATTTAGCTAAATCCAGTTTGACTGGGAGCCAACCCCAATTTAGTTAGGAAAAGGCAAATGATGAGTTGCACGAGTCCATTTTCAAAGTTAAGCAACGCTTGCCAAGGTCAGTCTGTCGATGGGTGACCATTTTTAAATACCGATATTCCTACGTGCTTCGGAATATAATAGCCGCCCGGGTCGATCTTCAAGGTTAAGCAACAACAGCTTGCCAAGGTCAGTCGGTCGATGGGTGACCATTTTAACATAGGTAACTACCGAGAAGAAATCTCTGGCAGTCTTGACGGACTGTCAAAAGCCGAAAATCTGACACCTGTATTGTAGGTTTGTAGAGGTCTGGTAGGCAACCGCTTCACGTAAAATACTGGAATTCAATTGAATCCGGAAGCTGACCCCAATATAGCTGAGAAAAGGCTAGGTAGATGATGCTTCATGGTTAACAACTGAAATGATTTGCGAAAAACCGAAAAACAGTGAGTCTACAATTGGCACAGATTACAAACGTAATTTTGTTTCAATTTCCTTTATTCACTAGGGAGACGGCCTAAGCCTCTGCCAGCTTGTTCATTAAATGTTGTATGAGACACATTGGCCACATTGACACATTTGGGCATTGGAGATCATTTAGGCCGCTGATTAACCGCCATTCAATGAAAAGGCCAATATAACGGCAGAGTTACTCTCTCAAGAACCGTCAGCCCCAATAAGGGCCGAATGGTATTGTCTTTCAATTATCTTGCGTGCTCGGTGCCTGTCGGGCAGTTGGCTGCGACAATAATAATAACGTTTTACTTTTTTTAAATATGCCTAACCTTTGTCCAACTATATTCGGATCAGCTTCCGATCAGCATGGCGGAGTCTCGGTATGTCCACAGAGCGACCTCGGCAAGAGTTGGTTATCCATGAAGATCGACCCATGCGACTGTTATTATTTAGCTACGAACTCTCTTTCAGTACCTACTAAATTTCGATTTAAAAAATTCGATTATTCTTACACAGTTAATCAATTTTATGAACCCGGTAAAACTGTTTAATATAAAATGTAAAAATTAATCGGTATTCTGTAATCTGCAATTGTCAGTGAAAATCAAAGAAACTGTTTCTTTTTGGGGTGAACGAAATTAAGAATCAACTTTATTCATCAGTTTCTTTGTTTTGTAGTTTAAAGACTACCTACCACCTTTCGTTCGACAGCCGGTTTTATTGATTTTGATACCCACCTCGAGGTAGATATGTACCAGGAGATTACTTGAGTTAATCGGTATTTCAACCGGAAGAGATGATACAGTGCCCTGCATTAGGTACCATCTTCATATTTTCTTAATTTTGAGAGAGATCAGGATACGCAAGGTATTAACTTAAAGTAGATATTATCTATTTTATTTTATGTATTAAGGGATAATAAACAACTACAACATATATATAATACACAAGATTAACAAAACTTTAAGTGGTAATGTTGCAGTCCACTGCATTATCCCCAGATAAAACAAATTTATAAACAGTGGTTGCCACTAGATGACCTTTACCAAAATAACAAATATTTTGAACTAAATGAATAAGTTACTAAAAAGCTAGAACTACAAAGTCAAATCAAAAACAATTTCATTCCCAGAAATTATGCAATAAATAAATAATAATCAGATTACAATTGAGATAGAAATGTATAACATTAGAATTAAATTTATTTTACGAGCATGCAATAATAACAATGTCAATAAAATTTGAATTATAAGATTCCAACATTCTAAGAATAGGGCAGCGTAAGCCAGAGTTCGTACGAAAAGAATTAAGCGCAAATAAAGTACGTGTACGAACCTGACGCACATGAACTGTTCGGGGGACAGAATAATCTAGTAATTTAATGATAGTCATGATTGTCACATGTTGACTGTACCTCGAAACATCTCGGTAACGTGACAATTTAGGGCACCAAGTTCCTAGCATTTTTTGTTTGTTGAAGCGTTCTCTACCTATGTATGGATGTCAAACACTGCGCCGCATCTTTGAAAAAAAAAACAAAATCGCAGTGGGGGGGCTATGCAACAATGGTTCCATGCCCTTTTTACAGAGTGTGTATTTCTATTTTCGCTATAACAACAAATGATGAAAATTTAGTTAAATTAAAAATAAAAGGGGTCAATCATACAAGAAACGTATTTCTTTCAGTTTATTGTACGGAACCCTTCGTGTGAGAGTTCGACTCGCACTTGGCCGGGTTTTTTCATATCGTATACCTACCTATTTTTGATTCAATTATTTCAGCTCAGAGGGTTTGAGATTTTCCAGTCACCAGTGATTACAGTGTCTACGTCTCTATGGATAGTAAAGGATATATTCCTGGTCATTTTACACAGCCTGCAATTCTATACAGTCACTGAGGAAACAGAGACAGCATTTTTACAGTTTATGGAGAATAAGAACTGTCCAATTAAGTAAAATGTGAATAACAACTTGGGTTTCGTTAATGGTCTTTGTCAAGCCTGTCTTCAATTATTTTTATTTTGGTGGTTACAGATAATCAAGTACGTTTTTGTAAAAAAGTGTTACATACAAATTGAATGTTCAGTAAGATGACCGCATGTGGCCTGTTCCATGTAGACGCTACACTACCGATATATTTGATGGGAATCCTCACTACGTTATTTTACTGTTGAAATTCTTAGTTATTGTTTAATTGAATAGTTGACCCGAGCTGGTAGTACCAACGAATGAATCATTAATATTTGCAACACATACACTGTAATTCTTTAATGTGAGGAAGAGAAGTGATGATACTAAACAAAGTTCAAAATACAAGATAGCAGACAATTTTGTGCCTATAAACGAAGATATGGCATTACAATTTTAGTCTCCAAGCCTGTTTACGATCGTATATTTGTTGCCTACAGCTGTCACATGCTTTTACAATAATTGGAATATCAACTTTAGCGACACCATTTCTAACGATACGATCATATAAACATCACACAGTATGAACGCACTATTACTTAGTTCCTACTTTTTATTGATTGTTTAATGCTTTACTAAGTTTCATCCAAACATAATCATTTTAAAACAGGCCGGTTATGTTGTTAACAATGTCGTCTAAGCTTATGAACATATTATCAAAGAAAAAATCGAAACCAAATCTGTCATTTTATTCATCAGAAGTTCTACTAAATAATCGTATTGAAACAGATGTTCAAAAAATTATTTATCCTTTACACTGCCCACTTCTCCTCTTGTTCTCTTCAAAATATACTATACAAGATAATTTTATTACTCCTAATGGGAAGATTCGTGTTATGTTGTCGTTTCTGAGTGTGTGTTATATAATTGTGGTCAGTGTTTATTACATGTATTTCAATGAATCCAACATAGAGTACGTAAATTTCCATAGTGGCACTATTATATCACTGTCAATTTTTTTTTCCTACGTTTACTTATTTTTGGGTACGATCATTTCTTTTGTTGTCATTATTGTTTACAGTCAAGACAACGTCTTGCTCATAGTTATGATTCAGATGATACATAAAAGTATTGATATTAGTAAAAGTGTCAGAACTTACATTATTTTGAATAGAATCTTCGGTTTCATAGCTTTTGGTGTTAACATCTTAATATGGATCTCTTATTATACAATTTATCAAAACAGTATCTCTGGATTTGCACTACTAATTCGTAACTATTTGATTACAAAATTTGACATGGATTGTGTTTTTGCAATTCGTATTATGGTATTGTTAACAAAATACCTCAATGAATGGATCAAAACAATTCTGAATTTGAATGATGAACAAGGAAATGATGCACGTTGTATAAAATTATTTAAAAGTTATCAAAATATTTTGGAAGCGTACAAAATTTACAAGACCATATTTCAAATGTTGGTAAGTTATAGTTCATTTAATTAAGGAGCATTACAAACCACCTTGTAGCTATCTTCATACCTTTCTCCTTTACAGATACTATACACTACAGTTAATGTATTTACTCGCAATTTATTTTTTTTGGAGGTAATGCTAAAGATGCTTGAATGCCAAAACAAAACACAAGTCGAGGTAACGCTTTCGTTTCTACAATAACGAGTCTATTTTTTTTTTAGTTTTTCGGTCCGAAATAAAATCTTTATATAAAACTCTAAGTTTCATTTTAGTCATAACTCGAAACTCAGTTTTGCATAACAAAGATCAATTACAAAAATTAGTTTAATTTTTTCAGTACATCGAAAATATGCTGTCTCCGTTCCTGTTATTTGGTACGATTCTATGGATAACTAAGGATATATTACTCGTATTTATCCACAGCTTTCAATGCGAAATGTTTTATATAACTGTTGAGGAATCTATGACGGCGTGTATACAGCGCTTAAAGAACAGGAACTGCCCAAGTACGTCAAAATATTTTGTAATGATTTTAACTTTATGATAAAAAATGCTGCTTTCCTTAGCTTTTTTGGATAGAACATTAGTTCTATCCCTGAAGATTATATCACTGCAAGATAAGTTAAACTTTGAATAGGTTTTATTCCACGATCAGCAATAGCTTTTTTTTTAAAACTGGTTCCAAATATATTGAGCCGACCGTGCTTGCGCGATGTAGGATCTGTTTAATCGTACCTACTATATCATTGTCACGTTTAATCTTCATTTTGTATATTGTATGTACATCTTGCTTCAGAAAGGAAGCTTCATTTTAGTATGTTTTTCATTATTTAATTATTTTATGTAGATTGGAGGTATGACAGCACAGATCTTGTGATAGACAGTGATCTATTTTGATTTTATCGATAGGCTCGCGCTTAACCACAATCGTATTCGTATTTGATGGAAAGCAACGATGTGGTCGAAGTTGGAGCACGCTTGCCTAAAATGTAACTTATTCACTTGACTTAAAGATCCCCATGTTGTAACTATCAGGAACCATTGTCTCTGGCAAGGAATTCCACTCCTTCGCTGTACGCACACTGAAATTGCATAGTTTTTAAAATATAAATAAGCATTAATATATGCACGCAGATCTTGTAATTTAGTCTTATTGTTTTTATATCTTTATGGACATTTAAACATTTTGTTCACAACTGTGACCTCAGTATAAAAAAAAAACTGTGTTACTTTTAAAGAAAACAATCTATCGCGATGAAACAAACTCCATAATGATTGGAAGTAATGAGGCGTCCTCATAAAATGAAAGTAGTGGAAAAAAACTCCCCTCAATTGAAAATGAACATGTCTTTTCAGCAAGAATTTGTATTTTTTTTCATCAATTTTTACATTAACTTGAAAGGGGTTTGGGTAAAAGTGGCATGTTTTTTTAAATACGCGGCCACTAATGAAAAGTGTTTTGTTAAAAAGAACACATTAAGTCGTTAAGTTTTTTCTATAATCTTTACTTTCCCACGTTCATAGAAGCCGAGATATTTAAAGTAAATAATCTATAAAATCAAATTGCCGTTTGCTATAAATTGTGTTTATTTCATTCATTACATTGTAGTGTTACTTGTGTTTCTCTTTATAACTCGTAATTAGCGATAAACAACACCACAAAAGCCTTCTATGAGCCCACTAAAAGCACCGATCCGTTTCATTGGTACTTCCACACAGACGATCTGCTAATCTTGGACAGAGGCTTCAGAGACTGCATAGAACAGTGGAGTCCCGTGGGTACCGAACACATATGCCAGCCACAAAAGATGAAGCAGAACACCAGCTGACTGTACAGCAGGCTAATGAGTCTGGGAAAGTTACAATGTGTCGCTGGGTCGTAGAAACAGTAAACGGTAGATTAAAAAATCAATTACGTCAGCTACGATCTCAAAACTTTAATGTCGCTGCGTCGCACTTATTAGATGAAATTAAAATTGCAGGAGCACTACTTACTAAATGCTTTCAATCACACTTTCAATCAATGATCACAGACTAGTCAGTGAAATCATAAGTAGACTAACAGAAAATAATTATGATCAAAATCGGCTAGGTGAATATATCTTAGATAATAATCTCAATCGAAGACGAGCTCATTTTCAGCCTACAAATGCTGTAATCCCTGATGGCGATGAATTTCCAGTATTGAGTGCGGATGACCTCATCATATATGCTTTGGGTACTTTCAAAATTCATCAAGCTCGCAGCTATTATGGTGAGTATATCAAAAACAGAACGTATTTAATAGAAATATATAAGGAGCCCCATATAAACGAGTTTAGAAGACGGAATCCCGAGTATCAGGACCCATGGCTGCTGAGGGGAAGGATACAGTCCCGTCATGTATCTAGCAGAATATACTATGTGTATATTTTGATAGGAATATTATTATAATAATAATATTATAATTTGCCAGGGAATAAATGCCATAATAGGACATTATTGTTCGTGTATTGTAGGGAAACGCACACTAGGTTGTTGTTCCCACATTATGGCTATCATATGGTATTTAGGGTGGGGGAGATATCAAGAAAATCTGTCTCCTCCAGCGCAGTTCCTCGACCTAATAATCAGGCATGATGTAGAAGAAGAACCATAAAACACCCGAAAAGTCGTTTTATATCCATTTAAGTAATTGAGGTTTGTGTAAAAATATAGTGATTTTATAGTTATCATGTTTTTTATTTAATTGTCGTATAATAATGCCATACATACTCCTCCAATAACATGCGTAAGTTTATGAATGTATGTATTGTGCCATGCGTGCTGTATTTTTTCACAATACATATACGTGGCTACGTCTTTATTTAGATGACATGATGTTGAAATTCTTCCTACTTCGATTTCATATATTTCAGCTCCGATATTACTTAGGGCAAAGTTATTTTATGAGTCATTATTATTATATATATCACTATACGTTAGCAACAATACATTATGTGGCCGCTCAAAAATAAAAACATGCCACTGGTTCATACAAAATTACCCAAACCCCTTTCTCAAAAAGATGCTATTACCTACCTTTTTACCCGGCTACCAAGGAAGGGTTATGTTTCTCGCGCGTATCTTGTTTATTCGTAAATTTATTTATTACCTCGTATCTTCCAAACGGCTAAATAGATTTCGACCATTAAGGTGTCGTTAGATTCGTCTCAAAAACTCAAGTATCCATAAATACTTGAGTTTTTGAGACGAATTTAATGACACCTTAATGGATGGACCAGGGATGCGGCTCTCTTTCGAAGGATGGCATTGCCATCCAACATGTTTGTTTAAACTAAACTAAAGTTTAAAACTCAAACAAAGCATTTTATTTTATAAGGACGCCTAATTACTTCCGATCAATCGCCTAATTACTTCCGTTCTACAATAGGTCAGTAAATTGAACATTTTCAATACTATCTAAGTTTATTAAAGAATTTTATGTTTTGATTTTGTACTTCAAGCTCAAAACTACTTTCTTCTCATAAAATTGCTTAATAAAGTATCTTAATTCACTAACCAACAAAATTGAACATTATCTGTTCATCAAATCATATCAGCCGAAAGACATCCACTGCTAGACATAGGCCAAGCGGCGCTACAACGACCGGTCCTGTGTGTCTCGCATCCATCGGCTACCCGCGACCTTCACCAGGTCATCGGTCCACCTTGTGTGAGGCCTTCCAACGTTGCATCTTCCGGTACGCAGTCGCCACTCTAGAGCTTTTCGGCCCCATCGACCATCTGTTCTGCGAGCAAAGTGCCCTACCCACTGCCACTTCAGTTTAGCGATCCTTCGGGCTATGTCGGTAACCTTGGTTCTTTTGCGGATATCATCATTCTTATTCTCTTATTCTTATTCATTAGCCTCTCCATTGCCCTTTGAGTAACTTTGAGCCTTCTGATAGGCCCATTGTGAGCGACCACGTTTCAGTTCCGTATGTCATCACTGGCAACACGCACTGATAAGATCATAGACTTTCGTCTTGAGACTGTGGTATGTGGGACGAGAAGATACCACGCAACTTCTCAAACGCTGCCTAGCCGAGTCGGATTCGACGGTTGACCTCTTTCTCGAAGTTGGCTCTACCTACCTAACTGGATCGTTAGTCTTAGGTAGACGTACTCGTCCACAACTTCGAGTGTAGAGTTTCCGATCCTGATGGGAGTGGGTGTTACATGAGTATTTACCATGATCTTTGTTTTGTCCATGTTCATTTTGAGACCCACTCTTTTAGAAGCTCTACTAAGGTCATCGATTATTGTACTGAGGTCCTCCGTAGTCTCAGCCATGATGTCTTTATCGTCGGCAAACTGATTTATTTATTTATATGTTCTTTATTGTACAATAAAATATAAAAACATAAAGAAAACCTGAAACTAAAAAATATACAATTGGCGGACTTATCGCATTCCGCGATCTCTTCCAGGCAACCTGGAATGGAAAAAGATAGCCTGGACATGAAATAGGGCTACACTTGGTGCAAATATCAACAATTTTAACAGAGAAAGACTGATGTACTCGCCATTGATATTAATGCCTAGCCTTCTCCAGTCAAAAACCTTGAAGACATCCTCCATTGCGGCCGTAAACAGTATCGGAGAAATGCTTCAACCCGTAAATTGTGACATCTTTTTCACACGTTCTGTATGTAGGGACACTCGAAAATACATAAAAAGTATAATGAATCGCGCTTGCTATCGGTACGGCACCGATGTTCGCAGCGGGGACACAGACTCAAAGTTTTATTGGCCCATAAACTCGCGGCCGGTATCCGGTATCTAGCACCGGGACCCGTTACTTTAGATACCGAATTTATTTCGTCAAACGCACATCTCTACTCTCGCTGACCGCTCTTTTAAGTGAGGGTAAGTTCTCTTATTTTACTATAATTTGCACTTATCCACTTTGCAGGAATGAAGATTTCTGCAGGAGAACCGACATAGGCCAAAGAATCGCAAAAGTGATAGTGGATAGGGAGCATATAGTCGATGGGGTCGAAAGGTTCTGGAGTGGCGACCGCGTATCGGAAGACAAGACGTCGGAAGGCCTCCCACAAGGTGAAGGTGAAGGTCGCGGGAATGCGCTGGATGCGAGACGCACAGGACCAGTCGACGTGGCGGCTTTTGAGGGAGGCCCATGTCCGGCGGTTTCGGTTCGGCTGAAATAATGATGATGGTGATTCCGCTTTGCTAGCTTCTTAGCTACGAAAATATTGTTATCAATATCGTAATGATTGTACCTCATTTCTATCGTCATCGTCCTGCCCTTATCTCATGTTACTTGGGGTCGACGCAGCAAATTTCTTTCTTCCATCCTATCCTGTCAGCCGTCACGCTAGCACTAACTCCCTTTTCTTTCATATCACTCCACACTAACTAAATCCATCCATCTTTTCTCTCGTTTCTATACCTTTTAGTATCCCTGTCTTGTTGTCTGATCAAAACATGTGCTTTTTCAATATACTCAAACATGAATTTATCTACAATTGGCTGTGCCACTGTAATCTTTACTTATACTAATTTGTCGCCAAGTTTTAAGTGGAAAACTACCTCTACAGCTTAGTCATCTCGTTCCCCACCGGTAAGTAACTTTGTCCATTACGACCAACACATCAACATTAAACTCGGCTGAGTGGGGAAATCTTCCGAATCGCTTACACTGTGCGTCGCCTTTATGCACCTTTTAGATATTAATCGTCTCCCTGCCTCACACCCTGCTGCAGGAGGATAGGTTTCGAGGTCTAATCCTGAAGTCGGACTCTCATGGTGGCGTTTTTGTACAAACCTTTGAGCACCTTGATGTCCCGATAGTCGATCTGGTACCGTTGGAGAGACTGCAGCACAGCCCAAGTCTCGATCGAATCAGACTTTCTCGTAGTCCACAAACGCTAAGCAGAGGGGCAAATTATACTGTATAACCTGATGGAACGTATGTATGTGGTCTACGGTGCTGAAGCCTTTTCGGAATCCGGCTTGTTCAGGAGGCTGGAAGTCGTCAAACCTGCGTGCGAGACGGTTCGTGATGACTCTGGGAAACAGCTTGTAGACATGGCTTAGAAGTAAGATGGGCCTATAGTCCTTAAGCAGGGCATTGTCGCCCTTCTTAAAAAAGAGTACCACCACACCTCTACTCCATGTCTGTGGCATTTTCCCCTCGAGTATGATGGAATTGAAAAGTTTCTGAAGGGCCTTAAGGACCGGTCTTCCACCCGCCTTCAGGAGTTTGGCTGTAATTCCGTCCTCACCCGACGCCCTGTTGTTTTTAAGCTGTTTCAGAGTCATCCTAATCTCATACAGGCTGACAGATCCGGGGTATCCTCGGTATAGTGCCGGGTCAATCTAGCTCTTGGTATCGGGTTTAGTCATTGACGTGTATAACTGTCCATAGAATGTCTCGATTTCTCTCAGAAGCCCCGATTTGGCTCTGTCATCGGCGGTCTTCAGTTTCGTGAGCTGGCTCTTGCCAATAGACAGATCTCTAGCAAAGATCCTGGAGCCCTTATTCCGCTCTATCGCGTCTTTAATCTTTTCAGTATTAAAAGTGGCTGAGGTCACTTTTCAAGGACTTGGAGATCCGTCTATTGAGCTGCCGGTATCTGCACGCAGCTTCAGAATACTGCAGAATCATCTCCCGCCTCTCCTCCATGAGGTTCAAAGTAGGATCAGAGAGCCTCTTGTTCCTATCTGTACGGCGAGTCTTGAAAAACTTAGACCCGACCGTATGGACAATTTTCACGAACCCATCGTTGCAATCGTCCACGGAGCTCCCTAGGCACTCGAAACGGTTCTGAAGTTCGAGCTGAAAGCTCTCGGAGTTTTGGATCTGGATCTGTGATGGACGGAGCGTAGACCTCATCAGTCGAGACCTTTCTAGCTTGATATTTAGATTTATTGTGCCTCTTACCATGCGGTGATCACTTCCGGTTTTCACCGCGTTGATCACAGAGACATCATTGAATATTCGCTTCTTCGTCGACATGATGAAGTCAATCTCATTTTTAGTTACACCGACTGGGCTCTGCCAGGTCCACTTCCTATGCTCACGCTTTCTGAAGATGAAGATGTTCCGACGTCCAAATCTAAATTGCCCCACTCACAGCTCGTCATCGTCTCGTTTGCCCAGTTTCGCGTTGAAGTCCCCCATGACCACGATGAAGTGTGTTTTTTGACCATGTATGGCTCTGGATATATCCTCATACATGGTTTCTATTTCGTCACCGGGATGTGTCGAGGTTGGGGCGTAAACCTGCTCGACCTTCAACGAATATCTTGATGATATTCTAAGTATCAGGTACGCCAACCCTGGTCGACACACTCTCGATGCTCACCACATTGGACACAAGGGACCTGTGAACGATGAACCTGACACCACCCTGGGACTTCTGGTCACCCTCCCGGAAATAGAGCAGATTGCTGGATTTGAGAACTATCGTGTCCTCCCCCTCTCTTCGGACTTGAGACAATCCTACAATACTCCATCGCAACCTACTCAATTCCTCCTCAAGTTTGGTGATCTTCTCGTCGGTCCGGAGTGTTCTCGTGTTAAGTGTTGCCAGGTCCAGACGTCGGTGTTTATTATGGTAGCCGGGTCCACTCCGGGGATTCTTCGTACCCTTTGCCTCGCCATGACCTTGACTGCTATCGGAGACAGGGGTAGATAGGCTGCCGGGCACTAGGGGCCATTTTTTGGTTGTGCTTGTTATTGGGGGGTTTTGCCATAATCGCCACGCTTGGCAGGTGGGTTGGCGATCGCCGTGTAAGGTGTTGAGTTTTACAGAGAACGCTGATGCCCATTCTCTGGCAAGTCCCTTAGTCGCCTCTTACGACACCCACGGGATGTGATGGGATGGTATTTTTCTTTTACGGCACCATACGGCAGCATTATCAACAACACTATCAACATTATCTGTTTTCGCAAGTTATTTATTTCAGTTTTTTTTTGTGATAGAGGTTCAGGCAAAAATATAACTGAATTAAATTTTGATTAATTTCAGTTTATGGGTCATGTCGGACTTAATTAAAACCACTTAATTATAACTAAAAATTAAACACGTCGATATTACTCAAGGCCAAAATCATAACAGCTGCACGGGTCGATCTTCAAGGTTAAGCAACGCTTGCCAAGATTGGTCTGTGGATGGTGTGTGATGTGATCTTAAGATATCGAGACACCTCGGTGCCGTTGGTCCCGGCTGTCATTTGTATTGTAGATCTTTGGCAGTCGTTACGGACAGTCAGAAGCAAATAAATCTATCAACAGTCTTGGCAAGGAGTACCGTGTTACCCAGTTAATGGGTTGTGGAGGTCTGTTAGGTAGACGCTTCACGTAAAGAAGGAAGAAAGAAAGAAAGAAAAAGTGTTAATTTGTAAAATACTGATATTCAGCTGAATTCGGTTTGACTGGAAGCCGACCCGACCGTTAGGAAAAGGCCAGGCAGATCAGGAATCATCATTCCTCAGGGTGAAAATGTTTAATTCTGACAAAATAAATTACTTTTACCTATTCTTTACTTATTATAGAAAGAAAGAGATTACTTGATTACCCTAATTATAATTGAAATAAACGCGATTTTGTTTTTTCAGAATTAGTTACGATTTTTTTTAGTTTTTTTGATATTATTAATAGAGCTGTGATCAAAAATACTCGATCTATTCAAGTAAAAAAATAAAGTTAGAAATTTTTGTAACGTTCAAAGCTAATTTGACTGGCCTAGTCTTTAAAGATTCATTTATGTTTAATTTTACGAAAACCAAACATTCTAGTATAAATCACGCTCCGTAATGCTTATTTTCTTTTAATAAATAAATTGTTATTCTTATAGATGATCAAGCACGTCTTTGCAAAAAAGTACTACAGGCAAATCGAACATTCAGTAAGATGACCGCGTGTGGCCTGTTCTATGTAGACGCTGCGCTACCGATATGTTTGATGGGACTTCTCACTAGCTACTTTATTGTACTATTGCAATTCGCTTTTTTGTCAAATGTTTAGCAGCACAACTATTTGTTTTAAGATATTCAAGTTGGCCACTGGTTGGCTGGCTGGCTAAGGGGACTAAGACAATTACTGTCGATATTTGTATGTACAATTAAGCTATTATTTCAAAGTGTCATTGCTTTTATTACAGTCATAGACATTTATTTTGTCGTGTGCTTTTACTGTAATTGGAATGTCACACTGCTCTTTACGTTAGCATCATGCATGAATAAGTTATAATGACACTATTAAAGATGTATGCAACGAATAAATAAATACATTTTTACTTAATTTAAACGTTATCATTTTTTCAAAATGTCTTTGTCAATTTTATTTGTCGTAATTATAACGTCAACACTAGCGTGAATAATAAGCTTGATACAATCTATACAGTGTGACAGAACCTTCGTGTTGTTAACAAGTTTTTTATTGAAACTAAATGTTCACAAGTCTCGTCCTTTAATTATTTTGCTAATATGTGGTATTAGATTTTGAAAAAAAAATCCAAAAACAGAGAATTAAACCAAACTTTTTATTGTATTCACCAGAAGTTTTACTTAATAATCGTCTGGAAAAAGATGTTCAAAGAATGTTTTTTCCTCTACAATGCCCTCTTCTTCTTCTGTTCACTTCGAAATATAGAATACAAGATAACTTTATCACTCCCAACGGAAAGATACGCAATATCTTATCGTTCTTAAGTGTTACATATATGTTTTTGATCTGTGTTTATTATATGTATTTCGATGGAGCCGATGTCAGCTACGTACGTATTCATAGTAATGTAATCCATTCTTTCATTACGTTTATCTCATTCATTTCCTTTTTCATCGCTGGTTTAATGATATCTGTTCTTAACGTTGTACGTGTTAACAACAATATTTTACTCATTTTATTGATTCAAACTGTACACAAAAGTATCGATTTAATTTAGCAAATCAGAAGTTACATCCTTGGGAATTGGATCTCTGTTTTTATTGGTTTTGGTGTTAATTGCTTTATTTGGTTTGTATTTCAAGAAGGAACCCAATACAGTCTCTCGTATTGGCTGCAGATAACTCGAAATTATATGCTTATCAAAGTTGACATGGACTGTGTTTATGCGATACGTGTCTTGGTTTTGTTAAAAAAATATCTCAAAGAATGGATCGGAAAAATCCTCAAACTTAATGATGAACAAGAAAACAATGCATCTTGTGTCAAGCTACAAAATATTTATCTTAACATTTTAGAAGCATACAAATTGTACACAACCACTTCTAAAGTATTGGTAAGTACACTACCCTTTCGCTTTGGGAATGGCGACTGGGTGTCATTCATTTTGGTGATAAATAAAAGTAGCTAACTTGTGTAACAATCTTGTTTTACAGATATTATATTCAACGATCAATGAATGCACTCGGAATTTATGTTTTTTGGAGTCCATTTTACAAATGATAGAAAATCTAACAAAATTACAGAGCAAAGTAAGCTTTACATTAAAACAATTACAGGTTCTGAAAATAAGTTGATATACCTATTAGAACCTAATTATTTTAAATCATAATTACACATATCAAAAGTATCTAGGGATCACTTACGTTTTAGAGTATCGCCGCAGTTGAGAATTATTATTTTACCTTTTTCGGATCGTCATGGATGTTTTTTAGTGAATTTCATTATTTGAATAAAGAATTTCCCTAAAATTTTGGCTAAAAATTGAAATTCAACTGTCAATCAGGATTCCCATAAAAGTGTGTAATAGCATGTTAACAAAAGCATAACAATTTGTGTTCCGGAACTGTTTTAAATATAGGAATTAAAGTAAGGTGTGGAAACCTGATTTGGTAAAATATAATTTCATAATTATTATAGTCAAAAATGCACTTTTGATGTGTGTATATTTAGTCTATATTACACCCAAAATTGCTCACAATGGGCCTCATCAGAAGGGTTAAAGTTACTCAAAGGGCAATGGAGAGGGCAATGCTTGGAGTTTCCTTGCGTGATCGAATCAGATCGGACCGATGACCTGGTGAAGGTCGCGGGTAGCTGATGGGTGCGAGACGCGCAGGACCGGTCCTTGTGGCGACGCTTAGGGGAGGCCTATGTCCAGCATTGGACGTCTTTTGGCTGATATGATGATGATAACACCCAAAGACAGAAATCGCTCATGAGGCGACAAAACAGCTCACGCGAAGTTCGCTTGCTTCACTCGCTCACTCTAGCTTCCGCCATCCCATTCGTACCTAATTTATCCATATCGGTGTGCTCTAAGTTTCCTCAAACCAGGTTAGGTTTGAGGAAACTTATATAGCGATGTGATAGCATCAGTTAGTGCTCAGAAATTCGCGTTGTGGCCGTTTGTCAGCCACAACGCGAATGTATTTTTTTTTCCTCATTGAGCGTTTTCGATCTTTAGGCGTAACATATATGTTTTATTGCACACCAAAATTACGATACTATAATTTTACAATGTTGACTTGCTCTACTTTCAGGAGTTTGAGATTTTCCAGACTCCGATAGTAGCAACGGTGCATAACAAAAGATATATGAATAGCAATTTTTCACAGCCTACAATGCGAAAAGTTTTATATAGCCATCGAAGAAGCTGAGGCGGCGTGTATACAGCTGATGAAGAATGAGAACTGTCCAAGTAAGTAAAACGATGCTAAATGATGAGAAATGTGTCGTAAGCATGTCTTGTAATCTCTCATCTAGTCGATTCGGTCCACTCATGACGTTTTCTTTCAGGGGATCAAGCACGTCTTTGCAAAAAAGTGCTTCAGGCAAATCGAACGTTCAGTAAGATGACGGCGTGTGGCCTGTTCTATGTGGACGCTACTCTACCAGTGTGTTTGCTAGGGCTTCTCACTAGCTATGTTATATATAATACTGTTGCAATTTGCTTTTCTGTGAAATATTAAGGCGTACAAATATAGATTTTTAAACAAATTGCTATTGTAAATTTTCCAAAACAAATGTGTTGTATATTTAAAGAAAACGCAAATTAAATGTAAAATAAATTAAACGGACAGAAGTGTTTTTTTTTTTCAAGTAAAAAAGAAACACCGATGTCCTACACAAATGATGCCTATTTCAATTTTCGTACCTTTTGAATGCGAATAACAAAATGTACGTATGTTGCGTATTTTGCAGTCTATCAAAAAATCAAAAGAGCAAGATACAATATGTCACAGCTCGCAACGCTGTGACATATTGTATCTTGCTCTTTTGATTTTGGGTAACTGATACTAGGAAATATGCTAATTCAAAAATAGGAGTTTATGCACGACCGAATTGTTTGTAGGACGAAAAGTCTAGTGAAAGAGATATGAGAGCAAAAGATATGACGTTGGAAAACCCTCAAAAATGTTCAGGGTTCAGGGAAAAGTGTGCATTTCAATAATCTTACAATTTGTGCGTGACATAAGGAAACGGGAGAAACACAAAGTTGCAAATAAAAGCCACCTGGACATTCACGAGCGCGATTAATTTATTTTTTATTTTAAAGGAAATTAGTCACGAATCAGGGAATTAATGTAATCTGACGATTTGCACAAGCCAAGACGGTAAAATCATAATTAAGAAAGTGTGGTGCATGCAGTCGCTGAGAACTATGTATTTCCCACTTCGCACCACTCTGCCCTTCTCACTCTTTCTCTATTGTAACATTGCGCGTTTTTTTTCACGGTAAACTTTATAAAAATAATCTGGCAACATTTAATTGGATTTAAAGTGGCAACAGTTTAAGCAATAACAGCTACGAACTGATTGGTCATGTCTCCCTAGGATGCCATATTGCCCGAGACAAGGCTTTTTAGGGCCTGCATGTCATTTCTCGGGAACACATCAGCTGAAGCGAATAGTCATTTAGTACTCCTTAAAAGTCTTGATCCTTGCTAGTTACTACTTGAAATCTTAACTCTAAAAGTTGTGAGTGCAGAACCATAGAAGGGATTCCTTCCTGCCTACATCTTCTTTCCTACCTCTCGAGGATCGACAGGATCCTATTTAGGCCTACACCAGCGTGACTACAAGAGCTGCGCCTACGCCCGAGTTCCGGCAGACCTCAGCCCTACCGCAGTTGCCGCAAGGGATTGGCTGGACAACCCTGGTGCTCACGACCCGGAACCAGCGTCGCCAGGATCCGTCTTCGTCGGACTTCGTCTAGAAGACCTGCAGGACAGTAGTGTTCCTTGGGTGGTCTAAACCTTCGGTTTGAAGACCTGCAGGACAGTATTCTTCCTTGAATGGTCTAAACCTTTTCGCGCGCTCGATATCATACCCACACCCGGCTCAGCCGGCGTTCTTTTAATTGAAAACTTAGTTATAACGTGACCCATATTACTTTTTCTTATCGTGTGGGCAGTTAAGTCTAACGGTTTAGAAACTCTGACGCTAGGGTGTGTGGGGACACACCCTAGCGTCAGAGTTTCTAAACCGGCTCAAGGGCTTCTGACATGGTTTATTTGACGATCGCCATTTGGCGGCCGGTACCACCGGCTTATGCGTGCCTTCCGAAGCACAGAATCATCTTTTTATCAATCAGGTGATTCAAGCCTGCAATGTCCTAGCTAAACTGGAAACAATTTTACAAAGTATGCTTCCCGTGGGAGTCGAACCCACGACCACCGGGTCACAAGGCAAACGTCTATATCACTTGACCAAGGAGGCAGTCAATGTATCTATACTAATATATAAAGCTGAAGAGTTTGTTTGTTTGTTTGCTTGAACGCGCTAATCTCAGGAACTACTCCGATTTGAAAAATTCTTTCAGTGTTAGATAGCGTATTTATCGATCTTTGTAGATAAACGTTTTTTAATCACTGTCAATTTTTATAAGTTGTTATGGGGTACAATAAAGAATTAAGAGGAAGGCTATAGGCTATATATCATCACGCTATCAGACCAATAGGAGCGGAGCAGTAATGAAAATTTTGACGCAGACGAAGTTGCGCGGGCCAGCTAGTTTGTAATAAACTGACAGGAAATGATTGAAATCAAATCAAAAATTTATCATTTTCAATCAAATATGGCCAATTCATGGGTACTTAGTGTTTGTTTGAAAAACTACCTCTTTTTTTCGGTTGACGATCAGTACGTCTACCATGAGTTTTATCAAACTATACTCGCTAGCGACTGTAGTTAAAAACGTGTATGAAAACTTTTAAAAAACAAGTTTCTAATGTATTTGTTTAAGTTGTTAACTAACAAGCAAGCAAGTTGCAAGTAAAACTTTAGTTAACAAGTAAGAAAATGAATTAGAAACTTGTTTTTTTAAAGTTTTCATACATGTTTTTAACTACAGTCGCTAGCGAGTATAGTTTGATAAAACTCATGGTAGACGTACTGTTTGTATTAATATATAGGAACTTAAACCTATGTTAGTCTTATGTTGAGCAATATCTTATTTGGATCAATCACTCAAATTTCAATATTTCACTATCTGTTTTTGCTTGTATACTGATTTGGATTGATTCGCCGAAGATTTTAATGTATTAGGTATAAGTCCAATTGTCACTTTTTGCACTGGTAATTAAGTAATATAATATTTTCAGAAGTCTCGTAAGCACGCGTTTACCCATCCGCCGCCGGAACCGGAAGAAAAGAATGTTATAATGAAATTACACTGTAAACATTAAGAACATTTTACGTGGTCTAATTCGTCACATAATATAAAAAAAAAAAACATGAAAATAATTCAGTGTCAGATTAACAACCCCTCAAAATAACCGTCAGATTTTTGCAAACATGAGTGGAACATCAAGCTGAACCTCCTGTATAAAAATCTGACTCTGAATCTGAGTATTGCATTATGGCGATTTTTTTTTTGCATTTTCGAAAAATCTCTACGAGCTTGCGTCATTTATGAAACGTCAGTCTTTATAATGGGCGAATTTTTAGGGTTCACTTAACATCCCCTCTGAATATTATGACGCGCTCGAAAGATTTTTTTTTTAAATATTTTCTACTCTTCTGGATAGCCAACCTCACCACGCAAGTCGGCAGATTAACATACCTTTGGTATCAGAGATATAGCGGAGCATCTAAACTATCAATATCTGACACGCTCGAGTATGTCTTTATAACTGTCTTTTTTTTACATTTTTGTAAATTTGCGGACGTTCCCCCACCACTGAACGGAGAAACATTACAGAACCTTTTGTTCTTCTTGTCATCCCAACTACAAAATGTAATAGGTCCCTACGACGCTCCAGTAAATCCACATTTAGCATCAATTCCTCCGCTACTGTAATAGGGGTCCTGGTAGACTAAACAATAGAAAATCGGTGTTCATTGTGTTGGAGTATTGCAGCAGGGCTGGTTCTTGGAGGTTTTTGCAGGTGTAGAAATAAATAAAAAAGCAGGCTTTTTGTGACACGTGAATGGATCAGATTTAATTGCAGACTCAACTGAACTATTTTACCCTTGACAGTAATTTGACATAAGGATACGGAAACTTAAAAATATATGTTTTGTTGGAGTTGCCAACATGCTGGGGGGGAGGGGTTAGCAATTACAGAAATACATTATTTACTGAAGATAAACCAAATCGAATGGACAAACAGAAACAACCGATATTTAATTACTTACTGAATTTAAGTTAAACAAAACTATTACATAATAACCTCCTCTTTAAATTAAATGTAAGTTACATGTTATTGGTATTTATATTTATTACATACTGTTTTTCAATAAACAAAGGGAACAAGTATTCAAAAACTATAATGCTACATTGAAATACCAGATTGAAAGTAAACTAAGACTTATTAGCTAACATTCAGCTCTTACACTATACTAGGGTAAAGTATATTATAGTAGATATACAAACTTAATGCGTAAGGTAAAAAGTTAAAGTAGAGTTTTAAAGTTTACAATTTTTAGATATAATTATAACACTAGTCACCTACCCACTAACATAGTAACTAATGTAAGATTTTTTTTTTTTCTTAATATAGTGTAAAAAACATTTACTCTTCTAGAGGCAATAAAGAAATAGCAGACAAAGAACGTTTATAAATCTTCTGGTTAGGTGTCATAACATCAACCACACGGATTTTTCCATCTTGGCCTGGGTACACTTTCACAATTCTAGCCATAGGCCATGATAATGGGGGAGAATTAGGCTCCCTCAGAATAACCAAATTTCCTACTTTTATGTTATTGACACAGTCACGCCATTTGGGCCTCGACTGCAGTACATTAAGGTAGTACTTGTGCCATACATTCCAAAAGTGAGTTCTAACCTTATTACAAATTTCCCAAAATTTTAATCTGTTAACAGGAATATCATTAGTATTATTTTCAGGATAAGACGTTAAAGAAGCACCTATCAGGAAATGTCCTGGTGTTAAATAAGAAAAATCATCAACTTTTTCAGCTGTAACAGGCAATAATGGTCGAGAATTTAAAACTGCTTCTATTTGACATAAGACAGTGTTTAACTGTTCATACGTTAGGAAATACTTTTGTATGATACGTTTCAAGTGAAATTTCATACTTTTAACTGCTGCCTCAGCAAGACCAGCAAACACAGGCGAATAGCTAGGTACAAAATGAAAAGTTATGCCTTCCTTGGCCGCATAGCCTTGCACCAGTGCTTGATGCTCCCGTGAGGTTTGCAAATTATATAGTTCAACTAATTCGTTCCTTGCCCCCTTAAAACAGCCTGCGTTGTCACAGAAAACGTCAGTAGGCAATCCACGTCGCGCTATAAAGCGTTTAAAACAAGCAAGGAAACAATCAGTACTTAAATCAGAAGCTATCTCGAGGTGTATTGCCTTCGTAACGAAGCAAACAAATACACAGATATAACCTTTTGTTTGTATAGCACGTCTAACACGTGAGTTTTTGACTTGTATTGGTCCCGCAAAATCTATACCAATCTTTTGGAAAGGACGACAAGCTGTGACTCTATGAGATGGCAAGGAACCCATTAGCTGTTTAGCACATTTAGCTTTCATTCTGAAACAAAGTAAGCATTTATGAATAATCTTTTTTACATGTCTGTAACCATTTACAATCCAATATTTCTCATTAAGGCTTGCTAACAATAACTTTGGTCCAGCATGCAATAATCTTATGTGTTCCTGGTATATAATCAAATCAGTAACACGAGATTGTTTTGGTAAAATAATAGGGTGTTTCTGTGAAAATGAGACTTCAGAATTATCAATTCTACCACCTACTCTTAACATATTCTCTTTATCAATAAAGGGATGTAAGGGTTTTAAAGGGCCTTTAATATTTTCATCTTTTGAATTTAAATGATTTAACTCATGACTGAAATGTATGTTCTGTTCACGCTGTATAATTTTATGCAAGGCATTTTTTAACTCAAGAGGAGATAGTGGAGTACCCCTCTTATCTAGATTATAACAAAACCTAAGTATGTATGCCATGACACGGATCATTTTATTTAAATCAGAATACTTATCAATGAACAGATAGATATTAGATTTATTATGTGTTATCAAGGCTACCTTGGAATCAGAGAATGCAGCACCCTTTTTCATCTCAGGTAAGTTTTCCAGGAGTGGTATGGGAAGTATATTATTAAATTCATACTTACTGTCCAGCATAAACTCTGGACCATGCCACCATAATTTACAGTTAGATAAATCATCAGGAACGGCTCCCCTGCTAACATAGTCAGCTGGATTTTCGTTGCTCGCCACATACAGCCAGCGCCATTTGGAGGTCTGCTCCTGAATTAACTTAACCCTATTAGCAACATATGCTTGAAGCTTAATTGGCTCTGTAGCTAGCCATGCAAGTGCAACTTGTGAATCTGAATATAAATAACCACCACTTATATTTATTTTAAGGCTTAATGTGTCATAAACTCTATTGGCTAGTTTGGTAAGCAAAAGCATTGCATTCAACTCTAATCGCGGTATGGTGAGTGCATTGTTGCTTTGGGGGTTAATTCGGGATTTAGAGCAAAGTAAGGAAGATGAAGCCTCACCTGAATCCTTCACCACCCGAAGATAAACACAGCAGCCATAGCCTGTAGAGCTAGAAGCATCAGCAAATCCTATTAATTGCACTGCATTTGCATTTTTATCTATCCTTATATTTCTACCAATGTATAGAGGTTGCATGTTCATCAAACATTTAACAAATGAAAGCCATTCCAATCTTATCCCCTCTGGAGGAACATCATCCCAGTGTAACTTTTCTAACCATAATTTTTGCATGAATGTCTTGGCTTTTACTTTAACTGGAGACATAAAACCTAATGGGTCAAAAAATTTGGAAATGTAACTCAATATTTGTCTTTTTGTAGGATATTCAATATTAAAAGGCTCTGGACATGAAAATACAAAGCAATCCTCACTCACATTAAGTGTTAATCCTAAAGTTTTCATGAAATAATTACCTTTTTGAAGATCAAAATCATCAAAATGCTGTTTGTCAGAAGATATGTCATCTAAAATTTGTTGACAATTAGATGCCCATTTGTGGGTTTCAAAACTACCCTTACTTAATAACTCACACAATTGCCGTTTTGCTTTTTTGATTACATTTAAATCGGAATGGGAATAGCAAGCATCATCAACATAAGTACAGTTATTTAAAATATATGAAGCAAGTGGATATTCTTGTTTATGAGTTTCAGCAAGTTCATGCAAACAACGTGTAGCTAAAAAACCTGAGCTCTTTTGACCATAAGTAACAGTGTCTAATTGAATGCATTTTATTTTGTCATTAACATTATTTCTCCACAAAATGTTTTGCAATACAGAATGTTCTGGGTTAACATTAACGCAACGAAACATTCGGCGTATATCTGTGGTAAATGTATAGTCACCCAAACGAAATAAAAGCATAATGTCAAAAAGTTCTTTTTGCATCGGAGCACCATTAAGCAAGATGTCATTAAGTGACTTCTTTTTGTCAGTTTGCATGGATGCATCAAAAACTACTCGAGTTTTGGTACTTTTACTATTCTCATTATATACAGCATGATGTGGCATAAAGTATAAGGGCTTATCTTTAAAATCTAGTGAGTTAAATTCAACATAATGCCCATGCCCTAACTGCACATATTCACTTATAAATTTATCATAATCAGAAAGCAATTTTGGGTTTTTATGCAACTTTCTTTCTAAGCTTAAAAACCTGTATAGTGCAAAATCAAAAGAATTTCCTAGGGTATCTTTAACCTCATCTAGGGAAATCTTTAATGGTAAATTAACTTGAAACTTTTTATCTTTAAGTATAGTTGTGGATTTGAAAATACCTTCACATAAATCATATTCTGAACATTTCTCACTAAAATACTGTGGAACAGATTCAGTTGCCCAAAACTGTTGCAAGGTTTTGTTAACTTCTAACTCACCTTTATCATGAATACATAAAAGCGACACATTACTTTTGTCGGATACTGCATGGTCAGTTAAAGCACCAGCTATGACATGCCCAAACCTTGTACTGATAAAGCGGGGTTGCAGGTGTTGTTGCTGAACTGTTTGTTCAGTAAATTGCGAAGCAGCTGGCTGCAATACCTCTACTGGCTCCGGTAGCAACACCTGAAAGAATATGTCAGCGCCTATCAGCATATTTATTTCTGATGGGATGTTAAAGTCTACATCGGCCAATTTTACTCCTGTAGGTATATTTATGCATGTTAAGTCAACCTTAAACTGTGGAATTTTGCATGTAATTTTCTCTAAAACATGACAGTTTATATTGACCTTGTATGGTGTAACTAAAGAAAATACTTCAAGAGGCACAGAGTATTTCGCAATGTTACTGGAGTTGCTGACGCCCAATATGTCTGTATTATCTGGAATAGGAGTAATGCCTAATACATCGATCACCTTAGTGGTGACTAAAGAAATCTGTGATGCAGAATCTAATATTGCCTTTATGTGCACTTCCCTACCACTCTTGGAATATAGCTTCACCTTCACAGTAGGTAATAAAACCTTGGGAGTGCTAACATTTGAAATTAAAGAAACAGGTGGTTCTTGAGCTGTTTCTTCGTGAAGCAATGTATTGTGGTCTTTCTTACAAGTCTTGCAGCGGAAATGAAATTTACATTTACCATTATGTTTGTTAAGGCATATGACACACAACTTATTAGTCTTAACTAATTCTATTCTAGTACTACCAGGCAATAATTTAAAATCATTACAAGAAAATAATTTATGTTGTTCAGACTTACAATAAGCGCAAGAGTTGGTCGCTGATGCTGTTGCCACGTTGGTCACTACCTTGTGTGCTTTGGTTGACGTGCTAGGTTCTGCATTTTCCAATGCCAAGGCTCTTTTTTCCAGGAACAACAAGAATTCAACCACCGTTGGATCAGACTCATTGCTCCTCTCAAGCTGGTAAGCCCTTGATGTGTAGGCATCTAGTTTACGGTATAAAATAGATAAGATTAAAGGATCCCATCCCTCAACATTAACATTTAGGTTTTTCAGAGCAGCTAAACATTGTTTAATACTAGAAACAAATTCTCGAATGTTAACTGGAGTAGATTTGGACAGAGCATTCAAATCAAGCAGTGCATTATTATGCTCAATGATAATTTTAAATCTATGATTGTATCTTCCATCTAAGAGCCTAAGGGCTTCATCATAACTATCAGGTGAAAGTGGTAGGTTTTTTATAATATCAAAGGGTTCCTTCTGAAGAAAAGACCTTAGGTAATACAGTTTTTGGACCTTATCAATAGACCTGTCTTTGTGTATTATGGCACGAAACATGTTTATGAATGGCGTGTACTCACAGTATTTTCCTGTAAAGATTTGGACCTGGATTGCAGGTAATTTTGCCTTAAAAGCTACTGGATTATCTACATTTGGTGAGGATTTGCTGAGTATCGCCTCATTGAGCACAGTTAGAACATGAAAATACTTTGCTTCACACTCCTCGACATTTTCATTGTCTTTCTCGTCTATTGCGAGAATCTTTTTATTGTATGATTCGTATTCGGAAAACAATTCAGTTATTCTAGCCCTTTTTGCTTGTAATACAGTCACACTACTGAGCTTTACATCTTCGCTGTTTGAAACGAATTGATACAGTCGAGTAATTGAGGCCTTATTATAGCCACGTGAAGCTTTCATCAACTTCAACGCGGTCTCATCCATGTTTTACACGGTATCACTACACTTACGACTAATACTGGTTTTAGTAATACTTGTACACACCGTAAACTGCCTATAATAATGTATGCTTACTAAAAATATTACAGCAATTATAACTTTTAAACTTAAAATACGTAGTTACAAGTAGAAAGATGGCGGATGGCGTCTTGTCGTTGAAAAACTTTTCTTGAGCAGTGATTGACTTGATTGAAGAATCGAACGAAACGACCGAACGAAGTTTGACGTTTGAATTGCTTCCGTAAAGATTCGTCCAATAGGGTTGTAGGATGTTGCTTGACGTTAACACGACGAGAGTGCTGATTGGCTCGCAGCTATAGCGTCGTGTGGTTGCGTCAGCGCGCGGGAAAAATAGGCCCGCCGCGAAACAACAAAATGGCTTCCTCTGGATACTTGCACAATGGGTAAAATGGGTAACCCTTGTTATCGCGTCATGCGACCCTCGGCCCCGGGAGGCGTTGAAACGAGGGTTTATGACGAAATATCCTATAAATACCTCCTTGCAGTCGGCGACTGATGAGTTGAATCCGAAGTAGGATTTGCACTCACGCACGTAGCAGGCGACACGGCCCGAGCCCGTACGTCGTAGAAAGCACACGACGATTTTTTCTTGTTCGTATTTCTGCACCAATTCCTCTTCCTTCGAAGGACCACAAATATGTTGGAGTATTGCAGCAGGGCTGGTTCTTGGAGGTTTTTGCAGGTGTAGAAATAAATAAAAAAGCAGGCTTTTTGTGACACGTGAATGGATCAGATTTAATTGCAGACTCAACTGAACTATTTTACCCTTGACAGTAATTTGACATAAGGATACGGAAACTTAAAAATATATGTTTTGTTGGAGTTGCCAACACATTGTAGTCACATGGTACCAGCATTTCAGTATTTCAGATTGAGGTGGCCGGCGCGCGCGGAGCTGGCGGCCTCGGTCAAGCCATGTATTCTGGCGCAGCAGAGGGCGTCGACAAGGAGTTATTTTCGATTTGCCACATTGTCGATTCGTCATATTTTTTGTGACACGAAGAGTTCCGCATCATAAACATTAATTTTTTTATTTGTTGTTATAGCGGCAATAGAAAACACAATCTGTGAAAATTTAAACTGTCTACCTATTACGGTTCTTGAGATAAAGCCCGCTGACAGACGGACGGACGGACAGCGGAGGCTTAGTAATAGGTTTCCGTTGGATACCCTTTGGACACGGAACCCTAAAAAACCGGCCAAGCGCAAGTAGGACTCGCGCATGAAGGGTTCCGTTCTATCTTATTTTTTTTTTTTTTTTGTTATAGCGGCACCAGAAATATACACTCTGTGAAAATTTCAACTGTCTACCTAGTATAGTTCATGAGATTTAGCCCGCTGACAGACAGACGGATGGACGGACGGATGGAAAGCGGAGATTTTTATCAATTTTCGTCAAAGTAAGTCGAAAAGTATGCACTGAAAAAAAAAGTTTGAGACTGTGCGAACTTACGCACTCTTTCATATGATACCCATCATGCCCTAGTATGGCACTTCGTTTTTTTTAAGATTATTTATACATGTTTATTTCATTCTTACATGCATACGTCTGATGATAAGCAAACGTCATCTAAAACTATTCTTAATTTCAAGTTGATAGCATTAGATCTTGAGATATCCAGCTGTGACAGACGGACAGACTTGAGGTAGAATTCCGTGCATCGCGATCGATCGCGGTTGCGCGCGGGCTACACCTGTCGTCGATCGCTCGCGACAATAGTCAAATTATGAAAGTGTATGGCACCGCTGCCAAGGCCCGCGACAGACGGCCGTACGCGTCTTAACATGTTCTAGCGCTTAGGAACATCGTGGATTTCATGGCGCAAACATGTCTAGGAACGCCGCACAGTGGTGACGGCACAAGATTCATGCGCCATTAATTTGGCATCACGTCGTACTGGTAAATAACGATTTTATTAATCATGAAATAATGATTAGTGGTTGTTCGTGAGAAAATGGGTTGCATTGTGAATTGCACTCTAACAAAACGTATGCTTGTGACCCAAAAGGTCCATCATTACTTTTGGCCAAATTATTTTTTATTATAATATATCTGATTCAATTATTTACAAGTGAAGAGAAGAGCGTCATTCAGCAAGATGAGCGTATTCGGCATGTTCTACATAGTTGTTTGTCATCCATTACGTTTGATAGTTCTTCTCACCAACTACACTTTTGTGCTGTTGCAATTTGCATTTCTATAATGAATGAAGAATATAGTATCCACTGAAGTGAGCTCATATTATAAGAATTTCACAAAATCAGCTACAACTGTCTTTTTACTATTATGTTTTGAAAAGTAAAAAAAAAACTGGCCAAGTGCGAGTCGGACTCGCGTGCAGAGGGTACCGAACGATTTTAATTTTTGTAACATGTCTTTTTAATACTACAGACTTCTTATAGGATTTCCTGTAATTTGTAGATAAAGAACTACTATCTACATTTTCTCAAAATTTTAGGCTAAGCAGTTTCGGAGATCAGGGCGGGAATGTTGATTTTTGTCTAATTTCTTGAATAAATTCCTAAACTGTTTATTTTAAAATTATGAAAAAGTATAGTTAAAATGCTCAAACTAAGCCTCAATCTCATCCTTTTATTTGATACATCACACGATACAGTTTGAGAACCATTTTTTTTTAAATTTTCTAATTTGACCCCCTAAACTCAAAAACTCTATTCTCAAAATTTAGTTACGATTGGACTCTATGGTAGATAATATTTTTCAACTGTGGAAACTGACAGAAAAAAAATACTTGTCAACATTACGACGCTCAAAAGCGAAACTCCAAGATCATGGTCCCAGAGAAATCTAGGAGAAGCCCAAGAGGTTCATTAGAAACCGAACGATTTGAACTTTCTAACATGCCTTTGGAAAATGAAGTTGATTTTACACATTTTGAGATGGTACTTACAAAGGCCAATCTTCTAAGATTAAATAAGGATTAAGATGGGGTACATTCAGAGATTAAACCTACCTAGAAAACAAGCCTCACATCCATCAAAGCGGCGTTGTCCAAATAGCAGCTGTCCTACAAACTACAAAGACTACAATAATGACTGAATGTGAAAAATGAATATCTTGCTTTACGGGGAGTTGCCGATTATAAAAATAAATACCTATTTAACATACAGCTTAAGGTGTATAGTAGGCTCAATAACCTTGAGCATCTGGGCCACACATTCATATCTGCGCCGCACACACAAACATTTCCGTAGCGCACGCGCTACCTCAAAACTATTAACAAAGATTACGCGAGGACGCAGACATGCGCGCCAAGCCGGCTTTTTTGCCTACGACTACACAAGAGTATGGCGATTGCACGGCTGATTTTTAGTTTAGATAGATACATACGTTACGCATGTTTTTATTCACCGGTCTCATTTTTTATACGAATGTGGTTAAACAGAAGTAAAACAATATAGGTCAGATAAAAACAATTTTGTGAAGCAGTTTCGTCTTTTCTGCTTACGATCTATATAAAGATACTCGAAACTCAAGATCAAACTGTTACCAGTGCACTGGTAACAATTTGACCTTGAGTTTCGAGTATGCAGTGTACCTACTACTTTTTGTTTCTGCCTATACTACTTTATAGTCTCGTAAAAATATTTCAAATAAAAAGTACATTCTAATGTAAAGAAAAGTAAATTAAATAAATAAATTTTAAGTTCATAGTTCAGCTCTGCTAAATAATTTTGTAGCAATTTCATTAACTCAAAAACTTCAGATTCTGTGATTCCGGTGAAAAATTTAGGTGTTTAACTAATAACGTTTTTACATCGGTTTATTTTGTAAACTGAAAATACGACGATGATTGTTGAAAAAACCAGACCCTAGTGAGACTGAAGACACACTGGAGAAATGTCTCTGAAAAGAATTACCGCTCTTTATTTAACTACGGAACCCTGCAAATTACCTCCCTTTGCGTGCGCTGCGAAAATGATTGATGATATAATAAAATAATAAACTCGAATTTTAGAGGACACATCAATATCTACAAACAGAAAAGGCAGTGATACCAAATGCCCAACTATTATTGTATGTCACTTTTTTATTTAAACATTAATAGATACGACATGACAGACCAAAGCAGACCACGTTATTCGCACCTTGGTATCAGTTTTATCAAAATAAATCGTACTTTAATTCACTATTTTTTTTTGAATTACTCAAATCGAACATTCAAAAGATATCATAATTTTAAAAATAATTAATGAACACCATATTTGTTACCTACATTATTAGCAAATAAAAATTATTATTATTATTATTATTAATACAATGTAGCCAAACGGTCCCCCTCAGACGCGACTGACACGCCGCGTATACCGACCGAATAATGAAAATAAATGTTTGTTTATGAACTTGTGTTTGTTTATGTTTGTGTTGAAGAGCTGTACACCTACCACAGTGTATTTTTTTTAACCCAAAGGTTGACTAATAAAGAAGTCCTCGTTGCATTAAGTCCGCCTATGTACCACTATTGTTCATGAAGTGTAAATTAATAAATAAACTTATATTGATTTTTTTATTTTTCTTTAATATTAGTCAGTTTGTTGGTAATAAAAGAAATTAAGAATTAACGTGGGCTATGTTTGAAAAAAAAAGAGCAGACAAAAATAAAACCCGAGCGACGCCGATAGTATTTTGATAAAAGTTGCTGTATGAAAATGTACAATGCGCCCACGCGCTCAATCAAGCTGGCTCCTCTGCAAAGAGCTAGTCTATGAACGCACTCTAATACAAAAGTTCGTAAATATTTGCACTAACACATTCATATACGTGTAGTCGTCAACGAGCGACACAGCCTCCCCGTCTCAGTGCTAACGCACGACTGCCGCCTTCGCCCAAACAGAGCTTTAAAAATATGGGAGACTCAATATTGAACATTTTCTTTGCAAAATATTGATTGATTTACATGAGAAATGTTCACTTTGTAGTACACTTTACCAGCAATTTTTCCATGTAAAAATATTTTTAAACTTCGAAGCCGTTTGGAAGAAATATCCAATAAATAGCGTGTTGTTAAATATTTTTTTACAACAATACTATATGTTATACGAAAACAACAATTGTTCATATTGTTGTTTATGAATCTACCATATACATATATTTTTTCCCAATCTGTTGACCCAACCGTTAATGGGGAATATCCTTTAGAAAGTAGCCTTTTTTCGGCTCTGAAGCAGAGGTAGGACCTTAACTTTCCGCACGTTGATGCACATTCTTAGCTATAGGTACTTACAGTTTGCCAAGCCCTGGCTCTGCCAATATAAAATCAACTGACTTGGCGTTCGAATACGTTTCAATCTATACTAATATATAAACCTGAAGAGTTTGTTTGTTCGTTTGTTTGCTTGAACGCGCTAATCTCAGGAACCACTGGTCCGATTTGAAAAATTATTTCAGTGTTAGATAACCCACTTATCGAGGAAGGCTTATAGGCTATATATTACCACGCTAAGATCAATAGGAGAGGAGCAGTAATGATAATTGTGACGCAGACGAAGTTGCGTGGGTCAGCTAATCTTATAACATAACTAAGGTTATAAGGATCAAGCACACGAGCGGCTCGTGCTGCAGTTGCTGCAGCCGAAAATAATTCTAAAAAGGTAGAAATCAAAGCAATAAAATTATTTAATATCTACGCAAATTCATATTTTTGCAAGACAACTTATTGTCACGTAGGCAAAGTTGCAGGTAAGTACCTATTTGTGCATAATAACCACTAAATTGGGTTCCTATCTGTTTGAGCTTAGATTAAAAACGTGTTTGAGTTTATTGTTGTCAATAGTATGAATCGCATACGCATACGCGCCACCGGCGATGACGTCGCAACCACACAGACGCCGCTTTCGGCACTCTTCAATAAAGTTACGCATGTATGCGTCATATATAAATCATTATGAGTGTGTATTCGTACGCGAACTATCTTCTTACTGCTCATCACACCGTCTATCCCTTACGCGCATGCTGTCGGATGAGATAGCATGCATTTTAAGTCCGCCCGCAAATAGTTCGTGCCGTCAACTAGTGTAACCTTAATAATAGAATATTATAGCAGTGTTGATTTATTTATTTCAAATGATAATAGATAGTGTCGGCGACGAGACCCTATCCGCGATATGGTACTATAAGGTTTATTTGTGTGTAAAAGTTCTCATACGAATCCAATAACACCGTATTTTGATAGTTTATCAGAGAACTAGCTTTTGCCCGCGGCTTCGCTCGCGTTAAGAAGTTTAAAATTGACAAAGTTTCATACAAACTTTCATCTCCTGTTTTATCCCTTTGGGGGTAGAATTGATCAAAATCCTTTCTTAGCGGATGCCTACGTCATAACATCTACCTGCATGCCAAATTTCAGCCCGATCCGTCCAGTGGTTTGGGCTGTGCGCTGATAGATCACTATGTCAGTCAGTCAGTCAGTCACCTTTGAGTTATATATATTTATAGATTTTGAGGTAAAATTTTGTACTGTCAATAA
Organism: Lacanobia wlatinum; assembly: GCA_947578705.1. Lineage (NCBI taxonomy): Eukaryota > Metazoa > Arthropoda > Insecta > Lepidoptera > Noctuidae > Lacanobia > Lacanobia wlatinum. The sequence goes on from OX388038.1 coordinate 27,500,584, forward strand.
TTACGTAACTTGAAAATGTGATGTTTTGTTTATGAAGATTTTGCTACAAAATTAGTGTTGAATGAAAGTTTTTTTACATAAAAGCAGTATCACAAAAAAATAATCAAGTCGATAGGACATCTAGTTTTAGAAATATAAGAAAAAATGTAATGTGAAAATTTATCACATCGGAATTTTGTAAGTTTAACTTCTAGATTTTTTAATTCTTTAAACTTATGGATTTTTTTATAGTATAGAATACGGTCTTGGAAATCTAAATATGTATGTATAAATTTCAAGGTTTTTTGAAAAGTTTATATCAGAGAGACAGAAAAAGCTATCTTTCGATGGTCTGACACAGATAGAACAAAACTGCAGTCGTGAAATGCAGGCCACGAATAGAAAGAATTTATTTTGTTAACAGGGTTAGCCATCCGAAAACTTAGATAGGTTATTGAAATCGGTCGTTCAAAGACCGAAACCGGCACACTTTTATGATCAAAAACAGATCTTTGTAATCTCCATTCAATTTTCTTCTCTAGGATTGGTTAAAAAAAAATATTAACGACTTTCAATTTAGTGCCCAAAATCCGCCATATTGCTTTTTTTTTAAAACACCTATGTAAGGACACTTGGGTTTTTTAAACGAATCTAACGACACCTTAAGGCCCTACCTCTGCTTCAGAGCCGTCAAAAGGCTACTTTCTAAAGGATATTCCCCATTAACGGCTGGGTCAAAAGATTGGAAAAAATATATGTATATGGTAGATTCATAAACAACAATATGAACAATTTTTGTTTTCGTATGACATATAGTTTTGCTGTAAAAAAATATTTAATAACACGCTATTTTTTGGATATTTCTTCCAAACGGCTTCGAAGTTTAAAAATATTTTACATGAAAAAATTGCTGGTAAAGTGTACTACAAAGTGAACATTGCTGATGTAAATCAATCAATATTTTGCAAAGAAAATGTTCAATATTGAGTCTCCCATATATAAAAAGCTCTGTTTGGGCGAAGGCGGCGGCCTCTTGTGTCTGGACCGCCCCCATGGGGCGGTCCAGACACAAGAGGGGAGGGGGAAAGAAGAAGAAGAAGAAGAAGAAGAAGCAGCAGCAGGTTCCCCGGAGGCTGCCCCTGTCCAGGTGGCGCAGGCTCAAAAGGATCCCAGAAAGGGAAAGGGCGCGAACGCTGGTGCCGGCATAGCCCAGCAGAAACGCGCCGAAAATAGAGCCGAGACAACTGCCACCAGCACACAGGCCAAGAAAGAATTCACGACCTGCGCCATCCAATTATTGATGGACCTTATCAAGGCCATCCGACAGGGGCAAGACGTGGAGCAGGTGATCCTCGACGGCTTAGCTGCTCTACTAACCTTGTATCATGGATAATAAGCCGTTGAGGATCCTGCACTGGAATGCCCGCGGCCTCCGAGACAAGGCCGCCCCACTCCGATTCCTCCTGCGGGATCAAAATATCGACGTGGCGCTGATAAGCGAGACGCACCTGGGGCCTGAGGACAAGATCAGGTTCCCGGGTTTCCTCGCTTACCGCAGAGACGAAAGGTCGGCACTCAACAACCGATACCGTGGTCTGGCAGTATTGGTGAAGCGAAGAGTCGTCCACCAAGAAATCCCATCGCAGTCACTACAGAGTTTGTACGCATTGGGCGTTCAACTGCACGTGGCCGGCGAGGACCTCAACATTTATGCAGCCTACAAACCGCCCAGCTCTCGACTAGACCCAAGAGAGTTGCGGGCGGTTTTGTACGAGAACAACAACGCAACCATCCTCGCCGGCGATCTCAACTGCAAGCATCCAGCTTGGAACGCCCACACCGCGAATACCGATGGGAGACGGCTCTTGGCGGACGCGGAAGCCTTCGGGTACACGGTGTCCGGCCCAGAGACGCCAACACATTACCCGGACTGCCAACAATACCTGCCCGACGTGCTGGACATCGTTGTGCACCGAGGGCTAAGCTGCCAGATCACCCAGCAGGTGATCGACGACGAGCTACAGTCGGATCACCAACCTGTGCTCGTCGTCCTATCGGGGATGCCGACCCGGTTGAAGCCATCAGCGCCACGCCGATCCACGAATTGGGACTTATTCACAGAAAGGATAGAGACCACGACGCCGGCTCGGCCCATTGCCAACTCCGCGGACGTTGAGTCATTCGCAAATGAAGTCACTGCTTGCGTACAACGCGCCTACGAAGAGGCGACAGCCACTACTCAAACGGAGGGGAGAGTGCTACAGCCGCCCCTACCGCCACAGTTACGAGCTATGATCGCCGAGAAGAGGCGCCTACGCAAGCAGTGGCAGACACTACGCTGCCCTACTCTTAAACATCGGCTCAACCGTCTTGCGGACAAGGTTAAGGCCGAGCTAAAGGCCCAGGCCGCCGCGAGCTGGGAAGAAACTATAATGGACGCTGAGGGCGACTGGCCCTCAATTCACCGACTATGCAGATCTCTCTCGAGCACCCCAGCTCCGGTGCGCCCCCTACTGAACAGCGACGGGGCTCTTCGGTACGCAGCTGAGGACCGCGCGGAGGTCTTCGCCCAGCACCTGGAGCGTCAGTTCTGCCCGAACCCAACGACAGAGTTCGAACATGTCGCAACAGTCGAGAAACACCTTGGGGACTACTTCGCTACGCCGATAGCTCCCGAGGAGGATCCCATCTTTTTCTCGCCTGGCGCAGTCAGACGCGCCATCCTGAAGACGAAGCTTAAAAAGGCCCCCGGTGCTGACAGTATCACCAATACAGCGCTGCGCCACCTGCCGCACCGCATGGTCGCGGCCCTGGCGCGCCTGTTCACGGCGATACTGCGCACGGGGACCTTCCCTGCTGCCTGGAAGGAGGGGCGCGTCATAATGCTGCCCAAGGCGGGGAAAAACATACTGAAGCCGGAGAGCTATCGGCCAATCACGCTGCTGTCGACCATCTCCAAGGTGTTCGAATCACTCCTGTTGCGGCATTTAACACCGCACATCACGCCGCGTCCGGAACAATTTGGGTTTCGGGCGGAACATAGCACGACGCTTCAATTGTCGAGGGTACTGCACCTGCTGTCGTCATCGATGAACAAGAAGGAGTACGCGGTTGCAGTATTCCTCGACATGGAGAAGGCCTTCGATCGCGTGTGGCACGATGGCCTCGTGTACAAGTTGGCCACATCCAACACGCCCCGTCGCGTAGTAAGAGTGGTCTCTTCCTTTCTGTCCAACAGGAGCTTCAGAGTGGTGGTTGATGGAGCGCTGTCCGCCCCTCGCCCCGTGCGGGCGGGTGTGCCGCAGGGCAGCTGCGTATCGCCGGCGTGTTACTCACACTACACCGACGACATCCCCACCACGCCAGAATCGACGCTCGCGCTGTACGCCGATGACGCCGCGTACATCACAACTTCGTTGAACGCGCGGTACGCGGCAGTCAAGATGCAGCGCGCCCTCGATCTGCTCCCGGACTGGCTCGCCAAGTGGCGGCTGTCGGTCAATGTGAGTAAGACGCAGGCGATAGTCACGGGGTTCGCGCCCCTCCCACCACGTCTGAAGCTCCAAGGAGCCGACGTCGACTGGACGCCCCAGGCCAAGTACCTGGGTGTGACCATCGACCGTCGGCTCACGATGGGGTTGCACGTTCGTAGGGTCGCCGCGCAGGCCAGAATCGCACGCCAGCTCCTCCGTCCAGTGCTCTCGTCCCGACTCCCAGTGCGTGTCAGGATCGGCGTGTACAAGACGTACATACGCTCGATCCTGACGTACGCCACACCAGCATGGTACGCCCTCACCAGCGAGGGACACCGCAAGCTCCTCCGCGCGCAACAGAACCTGACGCTGCGGACCATACTAGACGCCCCTCACTGCGTGAGGAACGACGTGATACAGCGCGACCTCGGGATTGAGAGCCTGGACGAGTTCGTGCGACGCCTCGCGAGGGTCTTGTTCGCGCGTGCCGACGCATCTGCTTGGCACCATGTCAAGCACCTGGCGCCCTGGCACGCGCGCCCACCTGACGCGAGACGCCTGCCCCGCGACCTGGTGGCGGACGTCGACGACCCCATCGCACCGGACCGGACTCCCGAGTAGGCCGCCCCCAGGCTACACGCGGCCTACTCGAACATAAAGACTCTACACATACTCTCACCCCGGCGCGCGGCCTGTGCTAAGTTAATATAGGCAGGTCGCGTTCCGAAACTCACACACTCGCCACTTCACACTCGCTGTGACTCACGTGTCGGATAGGTGCTAGGTTAATATAGGCTTATTCGACACATACATATGGGCGGTGTACCCACACCACACGACCGCTCACACTCTCACTGACGGCTCTGCAGTCCGGGCCGTGATCGGCTAGATCTGAGATCGGTGCGGACGGGAGCCACATACCCTCTGCAGGCTCGCCCCCAAAGTCGGCACCCTCGTCGCTGGTCGTCCTCGCTGGGCCTCCCCCAGGTCACTGGGGGTCTCACTCGGCGGGGGCTGACCGCCGTAGGTGCCGTGAAGAAGCGGCGCTGATGGACAGCGCCGCGGCGCGTCTGCAGAAAACTCACAAGCAAATTACTCACAGGCGTGCGTTGCTAATTTATTTTAGCAGGCGCACGCCACCCTCAGCCGTCGCCAACTACGGCAACCTAATGACCGGCCCGTAGTCACGGGCCGCGGAAGGATTCCGCGGGCAGGGGACGCAAGTCCCGATACCGCTCGACGCGCCCCCTTGCGGGGGCGCCGCGATCATCCACATATGTAGGCGGCGGTCATTCCGCGCGCGCCACCCGACCGTGACGGACGTCTGCTCCGTTACTCATCGCTGCTCGCTCGCTCGCTGCTCGTCTCGCTCGCCGTGACGTCACTGTGGTCGCTGACTACACATTTTGATCCGACGCTGCCTTTTTCAAGGCAGCCGAGAGATATCTTATTTCCGTTTCGGGTACTGTCAAAAACGTGGTGACCCCTTCAGGGTAAATCCACGTTTCTCGTGGTCACTCGGTGGAAACCTTTCGGTGCCAACGAAGCCGAGTGGGTGTTGACCCGACACACCGACCTAGCCCCTTCAGGGCCTAGGTCAAGTCGGAAGGGTATTGGACCCGCGGCCTTGGGGGGCCTCCTAGTCGCGACCAATTACTTAACCCCGCTCTCTTCCAGCTTCGTCGGTCGCAAGACCCATAGGGACTCGCTGCACAATAAGATCGGCAGCGAGATCACAAGCTTAGGGCACACCTTAGGAACTCACCTCCCTGTCTACACCCGACAGGGAGGGTACACATCCCCGGGAACTCCCACCCGGGGAGTTAGGTTTGCTAGGAGTTTAGGTTTAGGATCCCCCCCCCCTGCCCCTAAGGCATATGTTTCCCTCCTCCCAGTCTTAAAAATGCCTCCCCCTAAGGAGGTGGACGCGATCCTTTGGGATCTCGTCCAAAGACTAATAGAGGACCACCCCAATCAGGAGTTGGTCCGAATAGTCAATTATAGGTTGCATAGGCTGGAGAGCCTTAAAAACTCCCAGCCCAGTAGGACTAGCTCGCCTCCGCCGCGTGAGTCACTCTCCCCCGTGCCCCCTCAGGGCCCCTCCCCCCCCTCTCCAACTCACGATGACGTCACTGATTTCAGTGACGTCCTCGAGAGTGCCCCGCTCACCTTAGAGCCAGACTCCCCCACTCCCCCCCCCATGGACTGCGAGTCCGGTTCGGAAAACGACTCGGGTACCTCAGACTCTTCCGCCGAATTTACCCTTGTGGGTAAAGGTAAGCGGAAGAAGAAGAGCTCTGCCGCTCAGGAGTCCGCCCCCAAAGCCAGAAAGACAGTGGTCCCGACTGTCTCCCCTCCCTCCCCCGCTGCCACGACCTCCGCAGCCCCCAAAGCCAGCACCTCCCAGCAGGCGTCTCGTCCCCCCAGCCCGATGGCCACTGCCCCCCCGGCCACCCAGTCCGACCCGGCGCTCGCCAAGAAGTCGAAGTCTCCGCCACCCCTCTTCATTCATGAAGCGGCGAAGTGGACGGAGGTTTCGGGCGCTTGTAACGAGCGCCGAATCCAATTCTCCCACGCCCGCGCTGTGGGAAATGGGATAAAGGTCCAGGTGCCTTCTGCCCAGGACTACAGGGAGTTGCATAAACTCCTTGTAGCGAGGAAGGTACCTTTCCACTCGTTCGCCTTCGAGGAGGAACGTCTAGTCCGCGTGGTAGTGAGGAACGTCCCTCACGCCATATCCCCTGAAGAGATCAGTAATGATCTCAAACGCCAAGAGATCCCGGTAGCTGCGGTCCACCGCATGCACCGCCGTGGTGGAGCACCATACAATATGGTGCTCATCGTCTGCAATCCAACAGACGAGAAATATCACCCCATTTTTAAAATCTCCAAGATTTGTTACTTGGAGGGCTTAAAAATGGAAAAGCCCCGTCGTAGCGGTATAGTTGGCCAGTGTCACAACTGCCAACTATATGGCCACTCGCAGCGCAATTGCTTCGGCAAGCCGCGCTGCGTCAAGTGCCTGGGCGACCACGGCACCCCTGACTGTCCCCGTCCAAAGGACCACACCAAATGTGCCAAACCGCCCAGTTGTGTGCTGTGCGGAGAGGCTGGGCACCCGGCTAACTACCTTGGTTGTCCCAAGGCCCCCAAATCGTCTGCGCCCAAACTGGCAAAGCGTGCAAACGCTCGCCAGCAGAGGGAAGCCCCCACGACCCAACCCCCAGTGGCCCTATACCCTCAGCGCCCCAGCCCTTGGAACGCGCTGAACCATAGAGCTCACTTCCCGGCGCTCGGACCCGCGCCTACCCAGACCCAGGCCCCTATGGCCCAAAAGCCCCCCCCGGCCATCCCGGCCCTCATGGACGTAGCCATACCTCCATTCCCCCGACCACCGGTCGCCGTCGTCGGAGCAGCCGCCCTTCAGGCAGCCACTCCTCCCCCCCCACCACCAAAGGCTACCTCCAAAGTCCCAACCCACCCCATTCCCGCGAATGCGCCTGAAATGGCCATTCACATTAACATGGCCTTCTACAAGGCCTTCTACTCCCCCAGAGCTGTGGCTATGACCGAAGCTCTGAAGGCCTCTGACATCACTGAACACGGTGCCGTATACCGTGACTTCAGTGATGTAGTTCACTTTATTAGCCTTTATGAACGTCTCCATGGCTAAGTCCCCCGCAGTAACATGTAGGTTTAGGCCGAAGTCCCTCCGGATAGGGTACTTCAACTCCAACAGCCTCTCAGGCCAACGCGATGAGATTGCCAATTTCCTCCGCGACCATCGCATAGATCTGCTTCTGGTGCAGGAGACGTTCCTCAAGCCCCATCTTCGAGATCCTAAAATTGCGAACTATCGTTTAGTTCGCAACGACAGGACCCGATGTCATGGGGGAGAAACTCTCATATACTACAAATCGTCCCTATACTGCATTCCCATGGATCCGCCCGCCACCCTAAACGAGCTTGAGGTCTCTGTCTGTCGGCTCGGCATGACAGGCCACCAACCCCTCACGGTCATTTCTGTCTACGACCCTCCCACCACCACTCCCATAGGCCCCTCCCTCAGAAATGACCTCACAACTCTTCTTGGCTTGAGTGACTCCGTCCTTCTGGCGGGGGACCTCAACGCCAAACATCCCTCATGGAATAGCCACACGGCAAATCCCAGAGGAAGAGCTCTGTTCGAGCTCAGCAGCCCCTCAACTTCGATGTCATCGCTCCGATGCATCCCACCCATTACCCTCACCAACCTAACTGGCGACCCGATGTGCTCGACATCGCTCTCCTCAAGAATGTAAACTTACGTTTGCATTCTGTGGAGGCGGTGGACGGGCTCAACTCGGATCACCGGCCGGTTATTCTGGAGCTCACTCCCAGATTCGGTCCTCCGGACCTTTTTTTTTTTTTTTTTTTTTTTTTTTTTGCGCTGGGAAAAAATGCATTACGCACACCCTCCCATCGGGGGATGGGGGGGCCGTGTGGGACTCCCCGGGCAAGCCCGGTATACCCACTAAAATAACCCAGCGGCATTCCCGCATCGTCTGAGTGGAGAGGGACTGGGAGATCGGCAGAGCCTTTACGTCCAGCCCCCCTCCGACGTCCGCCCGCCTTCACGGCGGGCCCTTCACGCCCTCCCCGTTGGGGGAGGGCCGGGAATGTCCGACGAAGGTGGTGCAGGGTGCAATGCGGGCGAAGGCGCCCCCGCGCCTGTCGCCCGCCCGTCACCACCACGAGGAGGGAGAAGGCCCCGCCTTCTCCGACCTCTTCTCCGTCTTCGGAGCGGCGCAGCGAGAGGGTCTTCCTCCCGCTCGCGCTCCGCCGCCTCCTTTTGCGAGATAACCGCCTCGCAAAAGGAGGCGACCGCTGCCCAGGCCCCCTCACTCTCCAGCATGGCGCTGACCACGCCGGGTAGTGAGAGGTCCTGGCCGACCACCGCGGTGAGACTGCGGCGCAGCTCGGACCAAGCCGGGCACACCTCGAGGGTGTGCTGTGCCGTGTCCTCTGCCGCGCCGCAGTCATGGCACGCCGCAGCTTCCTCCCTCCCGATCCGGTGCAGGTGAGATCCGAAGCAGCCATGCCCGGACAACACCTGGACCAGACGGAAGGAGAGGAAACCGTGGGAGCGCTCGAGCCAGTCCCGCAAGACCGGACCGAGCGCGTCCAGGGTTCGGCGGCCAAAGGCGGCGGAGGCGAGGTCCTCCGTCCAATGGACGATGATGGCGTCCCTCGCCTCCCGCCGCACGGCCTCCCGCTCCTCCGCGACGGGGCGCTCCCCGAGCGCCCTTCGCCGCGCCGTCCACTCGTACACTCTGGCGAGCACCCACGCCTCCAACTCCCAAGGAGGGGTGCTCGCCAGAGCGCACGCCGCCGAGAACCCCACCGAGCGGTAAGCCCTCGCCACCCGCTGTGCAATGGCCCTTTGGGGCCTGCGGATGGCGGTGGCATTCTCCCTCCTATGGAGGGAGTCCGCCCAGATGGGGGCCCCGTATAGGGCCATGCTACGCAGGATGCCGGCATACAACCGCCGGCATCGTGCGTTCGGCCCCCCCAGGTTCGGGAGGAGCCAAGACAGGGCGTCCGCAGCCTTCAGCAGGCGCGTCGACAGCCCGCTGAAGTGCGGGCCGAAGCGCCACCTGCTGTCCAGCACCAGGCCCAGATATTTCATCTGGGCCTGGACCCCTATCCTGACGTCCTCCACGAATATGTGGGCGTCAGGAGGGCAGCGCTGCCGAGGCCCGTGAAAGAACACGGCCTCGGTCTTGTTCAGCGCCACCCTCAACCCTAGGCGGCGGATCCTCCCTGCGACCAAGGATCCGCCAGCCGAGGCCAAACAGGCCGCCTCTCCGAAAGTCCTCCCCCGGGCAGTGAGGAGAGTGTCATCTGCGTAACAGATGACACTCGTGCCCGGGAGGAGGGCTCCCCGCAGGAGCCAATCGAATCCGATGTTCCACAAGGGGGGCCCTAAGACAGACCCCTGCGGAACACCGGACTCGGCTGCGTACCGTCTCATCCTGGCCAGCTTGTCCACGAGGAGGACCTCTCTGTCCTCCAAGTAGCTGGCCAGGACGTTCCGCATGTATTGGGGCACTCCGTGGTACCGGAGTGCCTCCAATATGGTCGAGTGGGGGACGGAGTTGAAGGCATTGGCAATGTCGAATGACACCGCCAACACCCCCTCCCCCGCCTCCACCGCGTCCTTCACCTGTCCCTTGAGTAGGGCCAGCGCGTCGATGGTCGAACGCCCCTGTCGGAACCCGAACTGGGCGTCCGACAGGTCTGGCCCCACTCCCCGCAACAGGCTACTGAGCCGGGAGGCGATGACCCCCTCGAACATTTTACCGACCTCATCGAGCAGAACGATGGGCCGGTACGCCGAGGGGGAATCCGCCGGGCGTCCCTCCTTTCGGAGGAGGCATAGCTGCCCCTCCTTCCACGGTTTCGGGAACCTCCCAGCCGTAAAACACGCGCTGAAAAGGTCCCGAAACCGGTCCTCCATCTGAGCGGCAGCTATTGCCACCACCCGTGCAGGGACGCCGTCCGGCCCAGGGGCCGTCTTCTTCGCGCGGAGGCTGAGAACCCCCGCGCGAAATTCGTCCGCCGTCACCGGAGGGATCCCCTCCTCCGGTGAAGCCGCCCCCTGCGGGGGGTCCATCGTTGGTGGGGTGAATTCGGTCCTGCGCGGAAACAGGGACCGAACCACCCCATCCAGCAATGCCGGCTCGAGGGTCTCCGTCAATGGGGGACCATGGGGGCGGAGTTGGTTCCGCGCCGCCTTGTATGGTCTCCCATAGGGATCCCTGTCGAGACCCTCGAGCATTTCGGCCCTCGCCGCGTCTTTGGCAGCGCCCATTGCCGACTTGAGGACCGCCTTTGCCTCTCGGTAAGAGGCGTAGAGGCGGTCCTCGTCTGCCTGACTTCGGGCGCTGCGCCGACGGCTCCGCGTGTATGCCCTCCTGGCCGCCACGCAGGAGGCACGGAGCCCCGCCAGTTCCTCCGACCACCAGTAAACGGCACGACGGGGAGGCGGACGGCGAGACCGAGGCATGCTGGCATCGCACACCTCGGTCAGGGATGCCCTGAGCCGGACCGCTGCGGCGTCGACGTCCTGGCCCTCAACAGGGGGCGACAACCAATCCTGGAGGAAGGCCGCCTCCTTGGCTGCCTCCCGGTCCAGGCGAGTGAGAGCCCACCGTGGGAAGGGAGACCCGCTAGAGCGGGCCATCTGCCCACGAGGGCTCTGGGTGGAGATGTCGAACCGCACATAGCGGTGGTCCGACAAGGTCTCCACCAACTCCACCCGCCAGTTCACGATGCGTGCGGCTAGGACGGGGGTGGCGAACGAGACGTCAACCACCGACCCTCCTCGTTGCCGCACACATGTGTGGACCGCCCCCCTGTTGAGGAGGGACACGCCGCATGACGCCGACCAAAACTCGACGGCGCGTCCCCGGACGTTGCACGAGGCAGCCGGGTTGCCCCATGCTACCGACTTGGCGTTCAGGTCGCCCAATACGACGACCTGGCGCGGCGACGCCCTCCCTACGGCTGCAGTGAGGACCTCCAGGAAGTCCTCAAAGTCCGTGAGAGGGCGGTTTGGGGAGAAATAGACCCCGACCAGGGCCACATCTCCCCACGCGGCGGCCACGTATCCCGGTCCCCTCTCTAAGAGCGAGAGGGGAGGGGAGTCCGTGGAAGACCGCGCCACCAACGCCACCAAGCCGTCTCGGTCGCCCAGCCAATGGCCAGGGACCGAGTAAGGCTCGGCGACCACCGCCAAGTCCACCAACCACTCAGCCATGGTCTGCATCAGCAGATCCTGGGCTGCCCGGCAGTGGTTGGTGTTCGCCTGGAGGATGCGATGTTCGATTGATACGGCCATCAATCGGACATCGCACCCCCCTCCTCCGCAGCCACCGCGGTTCCGGCCTCTGGAACCACGGTGCTAGCAGCAGGCCCGACCGGCGCCTGCGCTTTGCCCCTCTTAAGGGGAGGATTGCACATCCTCCCCTTCATTACGTGGCCTGCCGGCCGGCCGCTGGCGGCACACACGGCGCAGTGCGGTGTGGCGGCCGTGCAGGAGGCGGACTTGTGTCCGTCCCTGCCGCAGCGGTAGCAGCTGTCCGTCCTGTCGACCGAGGACGGACAGAGGGCTCGGGTGTGGCCGATGCCAAAGCACCTGAAGCAGCGCAGTGGCTGCTCCGCAAGTGCCCGGACCGCACCCGAGCTGAAGCCGACGGCAAGCCGTCCTTTGTTAAGGACGGCTTTGGCTACGGCGACTGGGCACTCCAGGCGAATGGTGCCCATGCCGCCACGGCCGGGCCTGATGTCCCGGCCCTGCACCGCTGCGACGCCGCAGCCCCCAATGGCTGCGACCTTCGCCACCACCTCCTCTTTGGTGACTGAGTCGTCGAGGTCAGTCACCTCTATGGCCGCTGATTTGACCGGACGGGCCACCTTGGCCGCGTCAGCGATGACCTCCTGCAGCTTGGCTGCGAAGAGGTCAGCACTGGCGCTGCCTTCCGCCCCCGGGAACTCGAATATTCGAGCCCCGGCTTGGGTCCGCCGGCAAGACACTTTGCCGATCCCCAGTTGGGTGGGATCGGCATTGGCACGCGCCCGCAAAAGGATGGACGCGTACGTCTCCCCTCGCTCCGCAGCCTCCGCGGTGAGCGTCACCACGACGGCTGCGGACTTTGGGGGGACGAGCGTCCTTTTCCCCTTGGCCTTTCCCTTGCCGGTCGACTGGCTGGGAGGCGTGGTGGCGGGGACGGCGGGGACGGCGGGAGCGGCCGGCGATGCCTTACTGGCTTTGCCCCTCCCCTTCCCCTTACCGGTCGTCTTCGACTGGCCGGTAGGCGTGGTGGCGGGGACGGCAGAGACGGCCGCTGCCGTCTTCTTGCCTTTGCCCTTGCCCTTCCCCTTCCTGACCACTTCGGTCCAGCCCTGCTGGCTGGACGGGGTGGTCGAAGGGAGAAGGGCGTCTTCCTCTTGAGAGGACGGCCCCGTCTCGCTGCGCCTCTTGTCCGCCGCAAGCGGCGGTCGGAGGCGTTTCTCCGGAAGGAGCCGGTCCTCTATCCCTGCTATGCAGGCTCTCGTGAAGGCCCTCTCCTCCATCACCACCTTGCGGAGTATATCCTCAAGGTTGGAGGGGGGGGCCTCTGCCGCAGGTCTTGGTTCGCCTGCCTGTTGTGGCCGGGCCGTGGCATCAGCCAGCTTCTGGTGGAGTTGGCTGACCTCCAATTGCAGGCGATCGACGGTCGCCTGCAGTTGCCGCGTCTCGTCGGTCGCCGTGCGCTGGACCAACTCCTCTATGATGCCGCGCATGCTCGCGGCCCGGCACTTAAGGGCCTTCTGAAAGGTACCCTTGAGATTTGAGGACTTAGAGGCGACCTCCGCGATCTCCTCCTCGTCCTCTTCCGCCATCCGCGCCAGCTCGGCCACGGACTGGTCTGCGTACAGGACGCGGGACGCGCCGTACCCAGCCTTTGCCCGGGCGGCGCGCGCCCGCTGCTCCTTGGCTGCAACCTTCTCTTCCAGCTCTTGTTGAAGCTGCGCCCGCCGATTCAGGTCCAGCTGGCGTTGGGCGTCAACAAGGCCCACCACGTGGGTGTCCGCGATCGTCGTCGGCTTTTTGGCCTTCGACTGCCTCTTCTGAGATGAGCCTGAGGCCGAGGAGCCCTCAGACCCATCTTTCAGGAAGGCCCGCTTCCGCGACCGGGAGTTGCCCGCGTCGGACACGCTGATAATGGACTCGTTGTCGGAGTCCGACAACGAGTCCGCCGTTCCAAAGAAACTAGCTGCAGACGGCGCGCGGCTAGCTTCTGACGCTGAAGCGTCAGATTGGCCCTGAGAAGGGCCTTTTGGTTGGCCCTGAGAAGGGCCTTTGGGTTGGCCCTGAGAAGGGCCTTTGGGTTTTAAGAACCGCCCGCAGGCGTCCCGCGAGGGTAAAGGCATAATAAAAAATAAAATATCCCGCAGGTACGTAGCAATCAACGCATAAAATATTAAAAAATAACTTTAAAATATTTAGGTAGCTACGAGCACAGTGAACTTTGGCCGAGCCCAGTTTGCCACTCCGTTACGGTGACAAACTGGGTCGTTTCCGGGGGACGCGACGTGGACGCAAACACTGTGAGGGGATCCCCCCGGTCCTCCGGACCTCTCCCAACCTCCTCCCACCAGAGTGATCACTGACTGGCGCAAAGTAAGTGAAAAACTGAAAGTCGCCACGTCACATCACCTGGATAAAATCCCGGATCACATAGAGTCAGCTGCCGACACGGCGGCCGCGATCGGCTCGCTCACGGAACATGTACAGTCAGTCCTGGACGAATGTTCAAGGGAGGCTCCGGCGACGGACGACCGTCGCTGGAAACTCCCGGACGATGTGCGTGAACTGTTGACCGAGAAGAATGCGGCCGTCCATGCCTACAGCTCTTTTCCCTGTGCTAGTAACAAGGCTTTTATGCGTTACTTACAGCGTAAAGTAAGCAATCGCATCAAAGAGTTTCGTGACAAGCAATGGGATCAGATGCTCAGTGATCTCCAGCCCAACCACCTCGCATTCTGGGAGCTTCAGAGGAAGTTACGCGCCTCCGAGGTTACCACCATGCCCCCCCTCATCCGCCCCGACAACACTCTCGCGTTTAACGACGACGAGAAGGCCGAATGCCTGGCTGACAGTCTAGAGGCCCAGTGTTCCCCAAGCTCGAACCCAGTCGACCCGGCCCACCTCGCCGAGGTGGACGCCGAGGTCGAACGTAGGACCTCCCTCCCTCCCGTCGAGGACCCCGACGACCCTCTCCCTCCCGTCACTCCGGACGAGGTGGAGAAGATCATCGGCCAACTCAGACCCAGGAAAGCCCCTGGGCCGCGACGGCATTACCAACAGGGTAGTTCGACTCTTTCCCAAGACTCTGATCGTGTTGATGACCGCCATCTTCAATGGCGTTCTGTCCAACAACATGTTTCCGCAGCAGTGGAAAGAGGCTATCGTGATCGGCATTCCCAAGCCGGGTAAGCCCAAATCCTCCCCGTCCTCCTACCGCCCCATCAGTCTGCTCAGCTCGCTCGGCAAGATCTACGAGAGGCTTATTTATAAGCGTCTCAAGGATTACGTCGAGCGAAAGAGTCTCATCCCCAACGAGCAGTTTGGCTTTAGAGCCACTCACTCGTGCGTCCAACAGGTCTACCGCATCGTTGAGCATATCAACGGCCGCTATCAACGCGGCTTGATGACGGGAGCCCTGTTCTTCGACATAGCGAAAGCCTTCGACAAGGTCTGGCACAACGGTCTGATATACAAGCTATATCAACTCGGGGTGCCAGATCGTCTCGTGCTCATCTTGCGAGACTATTTGTCGAACCGCACCTTTCGATTCCGTATCGAAGGTGCGCTTTCCACCCCCCGACCCATCCGCGCCGGCGTACCGCAAGGCGGTGTGCTGTCGCCTCTCATTTTCACGATGTTCACCAGCGATATTCCCCCCGATCCCCAGTCGCAATTAGCGCTCTTTGCCGACGACACGGCCGTTTACTACTCTGGCAAGAGTGGTAAATCCATATCCCTTCACCTCCAAAGATCCGCCAACCGCCTAGGCGGCTGGTTTCGGAAATGGAGGATTGAGGTAAACCCCGAGAAAAGTCAGGCGGTCCTGTTCCGCAGGCCGCGGGCTAAACTCCCCCCGATCCTTCCACCGATCAAGATGTTTGGCAAGCCGATCCCTTGGGAAGAGCGAGCCAAATATCTAGGAGTGATCTTGGATAAGAACCTCAGTTTTATGGAGCACATTAAGGCGGTGCGCTCGCGTGCCGCCTTCGCTCTCGGTAGGCTCCACTCGATGCTGAACCATAACAGCAAATTATCCCTAAAATGCAAGTTGCGTATCTACACCACTTGCATTCGCCCCATCGTGACCTATGCGTGTGCTACATTCGCCCACGTAAAGTCATACCGGATCCATAGGTTGCAGTCCCTCCAAAACCGTTTTCTCCGAAAGGCCACGGGTGCCCCGTGGTTCGTTAGGAATGAGCGACTCCATGTCGATCTCAAAATCCCGACCATCAAGCAGTTCATGAAACGCCTCACGAAGCGTTTCATCGAATCTGCTGAGAGACACCAGAACCCTCTTATCGCATCGGCTACCCGATACGCTCCCTCCCAGATCAGTAAGGTCCGCCGTCCACGGCATACCTTACTGGAACCCGATGACCCAATCACCCTTGTACAAGAGAGCTGTAGGGAAACCAGTACTCTTAAACAAGCACACAAACCGCGACCCGCCGCCTTCCGGCCTCGCCGCCGAGGCCCCGCGCGACGTCCCAGTAATAATAGCAATGTTGTTGTTGCTCCCCGTCTTTTGCCTAACGAGCCAGCCCGCGCCGCTGAGCCATTAGCTTTAAACTCCCCAAATAATATTGTCATGACCCAGCCTGTCCCTTGCTGCCCTCCCGATAACGATGCCACTGAGCCGAGGCCCGAACCCCATAGGGGGTGCCCCCAGTGAGCAGAGTTGTAGGTTTAATTAGTTTTTAGTTGCCTTGGCTGGGGGCTTTAGAATCATTCTGAGGCCACCACAGGCTAGCCCGGTTAAGTAGTAACCACCCGTCTAGAGGTGAACTACGAGTAGTCAATGTCAAAAAAAAAAAAAAAAAAAAATGGGCGAAGGCGGCAGTCGTGCGTTAGCACTGAGATGGGGAGGCTGTGTCGCTCGTTGCTCCGCTCGCGCTATCGACCGACTACGCGTATATGAATGTGTTAGTGCAAATATTTACAAACTTTTGTATTAGTGTGCGTTCATAGACTAGCTCTTTGCAGAGGAGCCAGCTTGATTGAGCGCGTGGGCGCATTGTACAGTTTCATACAGCAACTTTTATCAAAATACTATCGGCGTCGCTCGGGTTTTATTTTTGTCTGCTCTTTTTTTTCAAACGTAGCCGACGTTGATTCTTAATTTCTTTTATTACCAACTAGTGGACGTCACGCGGTTTCACCCGCGTAGTTCCCGTTCCCGTGGGAGTACGGGGATAATAATATAGCCTATGTTACTCCCTGATAATGTAGCTATCCAGTGCTAAAAGAATTTTTCAAATCGGTCCAGTAGTTTCGGAGCCTATTCAATTCAAACAAACAAACAAATCTTTCCTCTTTATAATATTAGTATAGAAGTATAGACAAACTGACTAATATTAAAGAAAAATAAAAAATCAATATAAGTTTATTTATTCACTTAAACTTCATGAACAATAGTGGTACATAGGCGGACTTAATGCTACGAGGAGTTCTCTTTTAGTCAACCTTTGGGTTAAAAGAAATACACTGTGGTAGGTGTACAGCTATTCAACACAAACATAAACAAACACAAGTTCATAAACAAACATTTATTTTCATTATTCGGTCGGTATATGCGGCGTGACAGTCGCGTCTGTAGGGGACCGTTTGGCAAAATTAAATTGTTTTGATAAAATTATGATATCTTTTGAATGTGCGATTTGAGTAATTAAAAAAAATAAGTGAATTAAAGTACGATTTATTTATAAAACTGATACCAAGGTGCGAATAACGTGGTCTGCTTTGGTCTGTCATGTCGTATCTATTAATTTTTAAATAAAAAAGTGACATACAATAATAGTTGGGCATTTGGTATCACTGCCTTTTCTGTTTGTAGATATTGATCCTCCTCTTTCAGTCCTCTAAAATTCGAGTTTATTATTTTATTATATCATCAATCATTTTCGCAGCGCACGCAAAGGGAGGTAATTTGCAGGGTTCCGTAGTTAAATAAGGATTTACATCGGTAATTCTTTTCAGAGACATTTCTCCAGTGTGTCTTCACTGTCACTTGGTCGGGTTTTTTCAACAATCATCGTCGTATTTCCAGTTTACAAAATAAACCGATATAAAAACGTTATCAAGTAAACACCTAAAACTTTCACAGGAATCACAGAATCTGAAGTTTAAAAAAGAAGTTTAAATGAAATCGCTACAAAATTATTTAGCAGAGCTGAACTATGAAATAGGCTTAAAATTTATTTATTTCATTTACTTTACTTATTTTAGAATGTACTTTTTTATTTGAAATCTTTTTAAGAGACTATAAAGTAGTAAAGGCAGAAACAAAAAGTAGTAGGTACACTGCATACTCGAAACTCAAGGTCAAACTTTTGACCTCGAGTTTCGAGTATTTTTATATAGATCGTAAGCAGAAAAGACGAAACTGCTTCACAAAATTGTTTTATCTGACCTATATTGTTTTACTTCTATTTAACCACATTCATATAAAAAATGATACCAGTGAATAAAAATATGCGTAACGTATGTATCTATCTAAAATAAAAATTTGCCGTGCAATCGCCATACTCTTGTGTAGTCGTAGGCAAAAAAGCCGGCTTGGCGCGCATGTCTGCGTCCTCGCATAATCTTTGATAATAGTTTTGAGGTAGCGCGTGCGCTACGGAAATGTTTGTGTGTGCGGCGCAGATATGAATGTGTGGCCCAGATGCTCAAGGTTATTGAGCCTACTATACACCTTAATAGAAAAAATCGAAGCAGTGAAAAACATAACCCTTTCTTGACAGTCGGGTAAAAATAGTTGCCCATAACACACAAAAATAAACTCCATTGCCAATGACAGCGTACATGATTTTCTTTTTCTAACTCGTTCTGCCTTCCTAATACTGAAATTATATTCTCGTTCGATCACGATTATACTGATGAAGTATAAAGGAAAAAAATGGTAATGAAATTATTATCCATCAAAATTATTGTCTTTTTCATATATTTTGTGAAAGCGATTAATTTTGTAGCATTAGTGACGTATGTATATTGAAAAAGCGTTGCTAGTGTAACAGCTTATAAGTATGGAGTTGGTGAAGTTTGAATAATGATGTTGACTTTGAGTAATGAAAAACACACGTAGTTTATGTCACTGGCTAATGCTCTACTGGTAACTCCATAAAGACCAGTATTGCGATTAGTAAATAGACAATAAACCAACGATGGGAATCTGTGAATATTATAATAACTGAAAGCGAATTTCTTCTTTAGTATAAGACTTATTAATAACTAGCACTTCGCCCGCGACTTCGTCTTCGTAGACTTTAGAGGTGGCGCGCAACTTCTGTGTCGCATATTCTCATGCTCGGAAATTCATTTTCATGTTTCTTTATTCTGATACTTTGTGAGTCTTTACTGTCCGTACTTTCAGCTCCGGAACTACTTCAACATGTTTCTGGTATTCTGGTACTTTTGAATCTTTAGCGCTCATAACTCCAGCCCAGACAAAACTTCGATTGGTTTCGGTTCTCCTGGTATTTTTAAATGCTAACCACTCACAATTCCAGCCTCGGAAATACTTCGACATGTTTCTGGTATCCTGGTACTTGTGAATCTTTAAAGCTCATAATTACAGCCCGGAAAAAACCGCTATATGTTTCTGTTCTCCTGGAACTTTTGAATCTTAACCACTCAAAATTCGTGCGCCGGAAACATTAAAACATGTTTCTGGTCTCCTGGAACTTTTGAATCTTTAGTGCTTACAATTCCTGCCGAAAATATAATTTGACATGTTTCTGGTCTCCTGGTATCTACTTGTGAATCTGTAGCGCTCATAATTACAGCCCCGAAAATACTTTGACATGTCTCCTGGTACTTTTGAAACCTAATTGCTTACAATTCAAACCCTGGAAATACTTCGACATGTTTCTGGTCTCCTGGTACATAATGAATCTTTAGCGCTCATAATGTCTGCCCGGAAAAAACCTCCACATTTTATTGTTGCTCTGGTGCTTTTTGTTTTTTCAGATTCACAATTACCAGGAGACCAGAAACATGTTTTAATGTATCCGGTCTACAAGTACCAGAATACTTTCAGCTGCGGAACTCATGATCATCATCATGATGATGATGATGATGATGATGAGTTCCGCAGCTGAAAGTACGGCCAGTAGTAAAGTTGCCCGTGCCCAGGGTGCACCCTGGGCACGGGCAATAGTCTCTCCATGTCGGAGGGGCTATTGTCTGAGGCGAATTTTTGCGATGGGTTAGGTGAGGATCTTGTTGCTGCACGATGGTTGCTCCACGTATCCCTATGATTCACGGAGGGTATTCATAATTATTTTTATTTGTGAATATGGATCTATGGTCTGCAATAAAGATTTATTATTACTATTATTTCGTCTATTTATTTTTATGTACATATATATTACATTTTTAAATATATCTTAAAAAAAAACTTTAAAAAATACATTTAAAAATATAAAAAAAACTTTTTACAAAAAATGTAACCGACTTAATTTAGGAATTTAGGAAAATAACTTTAATTTAGGAAGTCGGTGTTTTTGGATATTTCGTTTTTTGACACCGACTTCCTAAATTAAAGTTATTTTATACTTTGTAGTGTTTTGTTTTGGAAGTCGGTTACATTTTTTGTAAAAAGTTCTTTATTTTTCACTTTTCAGTGATACCTGCGTACCCATTCACAGCGTACCGGCGTGATGTTATGTTATGAAAATAAAACTAAGTGCTTTCGGTGTAAAGGTCTCATCAATACGAATGAAATAAGCCCAAACACTTGGTAGTTCCTACATACCGATATGGAGTTCCCTTGACTCTCTGTCGTCTCCATCATCAGGTCTGATCTAAACTTTTATTCTTTTGTAGTATCAACATATACACACGAATATCAAGTTTTTACCAAATGCGTGCCTACAATGTTCGAGAGTTGCCCTCGATTTCTCAGGGTTTCCATCATCAGATCCTGACGTGGTGATAATGGGACCACACGGGAAGCACCAGCTTTCAAATAAAAAAAGAATCATGAAAATCGGTTCACCCAGTCGGTTAATATGAGGTAAGAAACATAAAAAAAAAACAATAAAGTCGAATTGATAACCTCCTCCTCCTTTTTTTGAAGTCGGTTAAAAATAGAAGTCCGCCGGTGTCAGGAACAGGGTCCAAGCTACCGGTGGTTAGGGCTCCAGAACAAGGAACCTCCTCACAATACGAGCCGTATCGAGGAGTACTGCCTTCTGTATCAGGCCTTTTACCCAACCGCGTAACGCCAAATTTGACAGGTGGTCGTCGAAACTATTGGCCATCAGGCCATTAGCCGCAACGACAATCAGCACAATGACAGTCGAGTCCACATTCCACAAGTCGACAACCTCGTGTGCTAAGTCGAGATACTTAATTTGTTTCTCTTTCTCAGCTTTCACGAGATTCTCGTCATGTGTGTTAGATACGGACCCCTAATGGATACCGCCGACTTCGCACATTCCTACATGTTTACGCCAACCGCATAGAAACTGCAGCGATGACGTCCGTTCAGCCACGAGCCGCCGACGCAGCAGAAACTCACTAGTAGCAATAAGTTATTTTTAAGTATTACTTGGTCATTCCATATTCTTGCATCGAATAGGTTTCATCAAATTAATTGTAGTAATTTCTTTTAATTAAATTAGTTTAAAATCACTTTGGTTTTTTTTCGATCCACCATCTGCAGTCTACGTAATTGGCGCAGTCGGTAGGATACTCGCGGGCCGGTTCGCGAAACGCATTAGAGTCATCTCATATCGGTCTCCACGATCGCGAATCACCCGGGCGGCTTTCAAGTCACGTCACGAGTATCCAGAATCTACGGCAGAGCTGCGGAGCCGCGTGGAGAATCCAGACATCGATTCACGGGGAAGAACCAGAGATGAAATATATGTAAGTGCACTAGAATCTTTCTCGTGTTGCTTCCTCTCTATTCCTAGTTACTTTTATGTCCAAGATTTTTCATCACGAAAGGTCAAATTGTCAGGTACCTGCATCACGACAGGGGCGCCGACATTTAGTAGATATTAACAGAGATTTAGATAGTGATTTAGATTTAAATTTGAATAGTTTATTTGAACCTAAAATGCCTTACGACCCCGATGTAATTTTCAAGGCCTTACGCCTTGTGCCCGATTTTGACGGAAACCCCAATATACTGACGAGGTTCATTAACATCTGCGACCGAATAGTATCTCAGTACGCAAGCGCTGAGCCAGGCAGTGAGCTAGGAAACCTGTGTCTTTTAAATGGCATCCTAAACAAGATAACAGGGCCTGCCGCATCCACCATTAATTCAAACGGCATTCCTGAAACTTGGGCAGGTATTAGATCAGCTCTCATTAATAACTTTTCAGATCAGAGAGACGAAACAGCCTTATACAATGACCTCTCGTTGGCTACGCAAGGTAATAAGACCCCACAGGAATTTTACGATCAATGTCAAACTTTGTTTAGTACAATTATGACTTACGTGACGTTACATGAGACCTTACAAACGACTATTGAAGCGAAACGGACACTTTATAAGAAAGTTACAATGCAGGCTTTTGTACGAGGACTTAAGGAACCTTTAGGCTCACGTATACGTTGTATGCGTCCGGAAACCATTGAAAAAGCCTTGGAATTCGTGCAGGAAGAACTAAATATAATATACCTGCAGCAATGAAATGATGCCCCAAAAGCTCAAACCGCTCAGAACGCACCCAAAATTCTATATAAACCTCCTTCGATGTCCACTATGCCGTTTAACTCTTTAAATGTTCCGCGACCCCCAGTACCTAACTGGCCTGCCCCAGTAGGACAGCGTGGCTACCAACCCCAGCCTCAGGCCTTTAAATTCAATAGCAACCAGCCTCAAAATCGAATGCCTACTCGAACCCAACAAATGTTCCGTGCACCATTGCCAAACTACCACCCCCAAAGTCACGTTTTTAAATTACAACAAAGGACTAACCCACCACAAAATTCGGGTCCGAAACCCATGAGCGGTGTGCAACATTTTGCTCAGAAACCATTACCCATGATGCCAGGGCACGATTGGCAACGAAACGGGAACCCACCACCGAGTAATTATTTTAAAACGCGTGAGTTAAACCTCAGCGAACTTGCTTTTCCTGATAGTTTCTATTATTCTGCTGACTACTACTACGAGCCAGTATATGACTACTACACGGACGGTAATGACTGTTACATAGTTTGCGACTTTCACTACAACACCAATATGACTGATTTCAATTTGACTGCAA
The DNA here is from genome assembly GCA_947578705.1 of Lacanobia wlatinum. Lineage (NCBI taxonomy): Eukaryota > Metazoa > Arthropoda > Insecta > Lepidoptera > Noctuidae > Lacanobia > Lacanobia wlatinum. Next base: position 27,523,101 of record OX388038.1, read on the forward strand.
TTTCCGATAGCCAAGTAGTAGGTGAGACAGAGCCACAACCAGGCCCCAGCGGTGCAAATCAGAAACAAGACCAAAATTTTCAGTCGGGACAGACATCCAAAGAGCCAAAATAGACCTTAATTTACAGACCCAAAGACAGTTACCCTATATAGAAATTTCTTGCCCTCCTTTAAAATTATTGATTGACACTGGCGCTAACCAGTCATTTATATGCCCCGAGGCTGTACAAAAGTTCTTCTATGACTATCCTCTCAATTACGACCCCTTCGAAGTTACAAACGTACATGGCGTTAGTAGAAATGATTATTCCATAACGCTGCCGTGTTTTAACGAATTCAATGAGTCCGATAGTATAAAATTGTTCGTTTACCGTTTTCACGACTACTTTGATGGCCTAATAGGACTAGACTTATTATCCAAATGGGAGGCTATTATCCAAATAGATTTAAAAGATTTCCAATTAGTAACGCGTACCGCTACGAATCAAATTAAAGTATATAATTCACGCAATGTTAACCTGTACGAGGATATTGTCCCCGCTAAAAGTTCCAAATTAGTTAGAATACCCATAAATGCCCCGCATGGCGACGTTTTAGTAAATGAACAAGTTTTTTGCAATTGTATTATCCACGAATGCCTTACCACTGTCACCAATAGCCGTGGATATGTGGAACTAGAAAATCCAACACCTAACGACATTATCTTTTCCTTAGACCAACCAGCCCGTGCTGATCTTTTTAACGTTAATTGCACACCAAGCAAGCAATCGCATCGTGCGAAAGATGTATTATCACGTTTACGTACAGATCACCTCAATGAAGAGGAAAAAGCTAATCTTTTGACACTCTGTTCTCGATACACAGACATATTTTATATTGATGGTGAACCCTTGACATTCACCAATAAAATCAAGCATCGCATAAGAACCACAGACGAAGTCCCCGTGTATACCAAAAGTTACCGATACCCCTTTATCCATCGTGAAGAAGTAAGGAATCAAATTACCAAAATGTTAGACCAGGGTATTATTAGGCCCTCCGACTCAGCCTGGAGCTCACCCATATGGGTTGTGCCCAAAAAAATAGACGCTTCGGGAAAACAAAAATGGCGTATCGTAGTAGACTTTCGGAAATTGAACGAGAAAACCATTGACGACAAATACCCCATACCAAACATCAGTGACGTTCTTGACAAGTTAGGAAAAAGCCAATATTTTACGACCTTAGATTTGGCAAGTGGATTTTACCAAGTCGAGATGGACCCCCAAGACATTTCTAAAACCGCATTTAACGTAGAACACGGCCATTTCGAGTTCCTCCGAATGCCCATGGGACTCAAAAATTCCCCATCAACTTTCCAAAGGGTTATGGACAATGTACTTAGAGGCCTCCAAAATAACATATGTCTTGTATATTTGGACGACATAATTGTCTATAGTACCTCTCTTCAAGAGCATATGGATAATTTGGAAAAAGTTTTCCAAAGACTTAAAGAGTCCAACTTCAAAATCCAAATGGACAAGTCCGAATTTCTGAAGCTCGAGACCGCATACCTAGGACATATTATTAGCCAAGACGGTGTCAAGCCAAACCCCGACAAAATCTCCGCTATTCAAAAGTACCCAATTCCAAAGACCCCCAAGGAGATCAAACAATTTCTAGGCCTTCTCGGTTACTACCGAAAGTTTATCCCCGACTTTGCCCGCATAACCAAACCACTTACTCAATGCTTAAAGAAAGGTAGTAAAATAATCTTTAGCTCAGAATATACCAATGCATTCGAAATCTGCAAGACACTACTTACAAACGACCCCATACTACAATACCCAGATTTCAAAAAGGAGTTCAATCTTACAACAGATGCTTCAAACTTTGCTATCGGAGCAGTGTTATCCCAGGGACCGATAGGTTCTGACAAACCCGTTTGTTACGCTTCTCGCACACTTAACGAAAGTGAGCTAAATTATAGTACCATCGAGAAGGAATTGCTTGCCATAGTCTGGGCCACAAAATATTTTAGACCTTATCTTTTCGGTAGAAAATTTAAAGTACTGACTGACCACAAACCCTTGCAATGGATGATGAGCTTGAAAGAACCCAATTCACGACTGACCAGATGGCGACTCAGACTAAGCGAATATGACTTTACTGTAATGTACAAAAAAGGAAAATTCAATACCAATGCTGATGCTCTCTCCCGTGTAGAAATCCATAATGAAGAAATAGAAGAAATTAACTCATTGATCGAAAACATTAAGAATCTCCGATCAATAATCAACAACCCAGCGGACGTTCCAACTCCACCAGCAGATCCCTCAGAAACTGACAACGACTCACTGATTGAAAGCACTAACGACCTCGGATCTATGATTAATAACCCATCGGAGGCACCACCTTTACCAACAAATTCGTCGACCGACACCGTACATACCAGTAACGAACATCCGATTCTAGAAATCCCCATCACAGACGAACCTCTCAATAAGTTTCATCGACAAATTTACTTTACTATAGTAGGTGACATAAAACGCCGACCAACAGTAACCAAACCATTCGAAAATCATACTCGAATTGCAATCCAAATTTCAGAATCTAACCTCGAAAGCGACATTATCAATGCTATCAAGGAATACGTGAACCCAAAAGTCAAAACAGCCATCCTGATTAATCCACCTTTAGCCATGTACTCAATAATACCCATCATACAAGACAAATTTAGAAGTTCCTCACTTAACCTAGTATTAGCTAAGACAGAACTCGAGAATGTTAAAGAATACCTCCGACAACAAGATATTATACGACATTATCACGACGGTAAGACGAACCACCGCGGTATAAATGAATGTCATCTAGCCCTCTCACGAAAACATTTCTGGCCAAAGATGAAAGAACAAATCACCAAGTTCATTAATCAGTGTACTATCTGTGGTCAAGCTAAATACGACAGAAATCCAATAAGACCCCAATTCAACATAGTACCTCCAGCTACCAAACCACTCGAAATCATTCACATGGACCTCTTTACCGTTCAAAATGAAAAATACGTAACTTTTATAGACGTCTTCACGAAATACGCCCAAGCGTATCATTTGCGAGACGGTACCGCAGTTAGCATTATACAAGCACTATTACGTTTCTGTACCCATCACGGACTACCCTTGACTATTATCACTGACAACGGCACTGAGTTTACGAACCAACTTTTCTCCGAATTTATACGCCTTCATAAAATTGTCCACCATAAAATCCTACCCCATAGTCCAAATGACAATGGCAACATCGAACGTTTTCACTCCACCTTATTGGAGCACATTAGAATTCTAAAACTACAAAATAAAGACGAACCTATAATCAACCTTATGCCATACGCCATCATAGCATATAATAGTTCCATCCATAGTTTTACGAAGTGCAGACCGTTTGACCTAATGATCGGACATTTTGATCCCAGAGACCCAACCGACATAGACCTGACTGAACATATCCTACAACAATACGCGCAGAATCATAGACAACAGATGAAACAGGTTTACGAAATAATTAATAACTCATCTCTTGCAAATCGTACAGCCCTAATTAACAATAGGAATAAAACTCGCGAGCCTGAAGTAGAATATGCCCCTCAGCAACAAGTTTTCATTAAAAACCCTTATGCCAGTCGCCAGAAGGCTGCACCACGTTATACGCAGGATACAGTACTCGCCGATCTGCCTATACACATATATACCTCGAAAAAACGTGGTCCGATAGCCAAAGCACGGCTGAAACGTGTTCCTAAAGCGAGCCAATTGTTACAGGATCCTGCTACTACTGACAATCCAAGTGACTCACCCTCAAGAGATAAGACTTGAACCTTTAGCCGACGGACCAGGATTGTTACCGTACAGATTAGGACCGACCAGACTAACCACACATTACCACTCATTCATACAGTACATACAATTAACCGACATAGAAGATAAAGTAAATTCCGTACAGATGCAACTAAAGACTTTTAGAATTAAACTAACTAATGAGACTTACATGCTTTACGAATACCAGATTGACTACCTTACTGACAAACTTAGTAAAGTACTACAACAAGTAAAATCCCTAGAACCTGTTAGAGTCAAAAGAGGTCTTGTAGATGGCCTTGGATCAGTGATAAAAAGTATCACTGGCAACCTAGACTATCTAGATGCCTTGAAATACGACGAGGCTATTAAAACTTTACAAAACAATGAAAATAAAATAGTATCAGAATTCAACAATCATATCAGCCTAAGTAAAGAATGTATGCCCCAGCATGGCACCATTCTAGACCAAATAACAAAAAATCAGGAAAAGGTTAATGCAACGTTAGAACTACTCCTAGAGAAAACCGCATATACAGATTACAGCTTAATAAAATTTGCAAAGTTTGCCCAAATTTTAGGAATCATAACCAATAATGTAGAAGATTTAATGTTAGAGATAATTAGGTTAGAAAATATAATGGCTTTTATACGTGCGTCCAGCACCCATCATTCAATGATAGATATAGAAGTGTTAAGATCTATGATAGATAAGTTAAAATCAATATACAATCAAGATCAAGTCCTAAACTTAGAATTACGAGAATATTATAATCTTATAAAACCAGGTTCCTACTTTATTGAGAAAAGAATAGTAATAATATACAGCTTTCCCATAGTCTCTAAAGACCTTTACGATTTATACAGACTATCCATTGTGCCTAATAAAAAACAACTTGCCCTTATTCCGTCCTCACCCTATATAGCAACAAACGAGAAATCATTCGTGTACATAGAGGCTGAATGCCCGAAGTACAGTAGCATCCATCTCTGTGAGAAGCGGATAAGCCATCAAATCCGGACGAAGCCCGACTGTATCCAAGAACTCATCATCAATCAAGGTCTAGAAGACACCTGCCAATTCACCAAGATTTCACTCTCCAAACAAGCAGTTGAAAAATTGGACGATCAACACTACGTTTTATCATTGCGCCAACCGACCAAAGTACAGTTAGCCTGCGGCAGAAAAGACTTTAAGATTCTACAAGGAAGTTATCTCGTCACCATTCCCATGAACTGCTATCTGGAAACAACAGAACTCACAATCATCAACGACAGCAACGAGATAAAAGGACAACCACTAAAATTATCGAAGATCCCTTATAAAGACCTGAACCAAACAACTGACTCCACTCACATCATCGACTTCAATTCAGTCAACCTGGAAGAACTTCACAGCATCCAGAACAAAGTTTTGATGGAGAACCCTATCCAGATCGACAACACTCAACCGGTTGTCTTATACCATACAACCATACCATTTTACATCATTGTACTATGCGCAGCCATACTTATCATTCTGGTAATAAGCCGCAGATACAAATGCTGGAACCTAAGAACAGGCAACGAAGAGAAGCAACAGACTCTCAAGATACATACATACGAAGATGTGACCAGGAAACGAGATGAACTCCCAGCAACATTTTCTCTCAACATGAGCAAATAGTTGCTGTTCTGCGGATGGAGGTGTTAGATACGGACCCCTAATGGATACCGCCGACTTCGCACATTCCTACATGTTTACGCCAACCGCATAGAAACTGCAGCGATGACGTCCGTTCAGCCACGAGCCGCCGACGCAGCAGAAACTCACTAGTAGCAATAAGTTATTTTTAAGTATTACTTGGTCATTCCATATTCTTGCATCGAATAGGTTTCATCAAATTAATTGTAGTAATTTCTTTTAATTAAATTAGTTTAAAATCACTTTGGTTTTTTTTCGATCCACCATCTGCAGTCTACGTAATTTGTGGAATGGTAACATCGAATATCATTGTGCGGCGCGCTAATCAGTCTATCACCACTATGTCAGGCTTATTGGCAACAATAGTCCTGTCAGTAATGATAGACCGATCCCAGTACAACGTGACATGGTCATTTTCGAGAACTGGGTCGGGCACATACTTATAATACGGTACCTCAGAATCCACAAGTTTGTATTTCAAAGCAAGTTGCTGATGGATTATCCTGGCCACTTGGTTGTGCCTGTGCAAGTACTCGCCGTTAGCCAGACGAGAACAACTAGAGATAATATGTCTGATGGACTCACCCGGACTGTGGCATGCCCGACACACGTCCACCGTCCCGTCCTTCATAATATGCCTCCGGTAGTTATTCGTCAAGATAACTTCGTCCATAATCGCACAGATAAAACCTTCAGTTTCTCCAAAGAGATCACTGAAACGTAGCCAGGCCACGGATGCTAAAAAATCTACGTTGTACCCATGAAGAGCCCGATAGAAGCGCCTGTGAAGCTCCTTGCCTTTCCATACCTCCTTGCGGTCATCTGTGGTAAGTATCACAGGTTTGCGCCAGTTCTCTTTAGCCATGGATAACGGGGTGAGTCTGTAGGAGCACGCGCACCTACTAAAATGTTAGCGCTGCAATTCCCAACCACGCGAGGCGGGCTAGCCAGTCGTTCTCTGCGCTCGCCCAGATATAGTTGTGCTAAGCATTCTTATGTGTTAAGGAATAGCTGAGGTAAAATAAGTAATCAATTATCGTCATATTGTGAACTCTTTATTCTTGAACAATACAAGCGAAACCGTCGTGAAGTAAATCAAGTGTTTTCATTGAACTCTCCTTACTAATAATCAGTGGTACACAGACACTCGTACAAGTCCCTTGTCCACTGCGACCACATCTCGGTGCTTTGAGAAAATATTCTCTGAGACTGCACATCTCGCGGTTGTGGAGAGTCTTGGCGTTCATCACCGATGGTCGTGGGTGATGCATCCGGTTTGCGGTCAGCAGTGTACGGACCCTCCTATCCAGGGCGTCAAATTCAGTTTGAGTCCATTTGAGTATGCCAAAAGAGTACATTAATACCGGCATGACCCAACCGTTAAATGCGCGCACCTTATTTCCGCCCGACAAAAGGCTATTCAAAACCTTTTTCAGGCGGCCAAAGAAGCGCTCCTTCAACGATTGCTTCATGTCAGTACCATTAATGCCCAACGCTTCCGACATACCCAAATACTTGTAAGTTTCGGTAGAGCTGAGAGATCTAACCTGTATGGAATCCGAGAGTTGAATTCCCTCAGACTCCATAATTTCCCATTTCGTTACATGCATGACTGCACATTTGTACACACCAAATTCCATCCTGATGGCACTTCTAAAGGTTTCAGCTACCTTCAGTAGATCCATCAGTCGCAAATTGTTGGGGGCAAAGAGTTTCAGATCATCCATGTAAAGAAAGTGAGATATGGCCTGACCACCTCTTCTCAACCGATAGCCTAGACCCGAATCCTCCAGCAATGTGCCTTGATGATTCAGAGCTAAGCAAAACCAGAGCGGACTCAAACTGTCGCCCTGAAATATTCCCCGTTTAATCCATACAGGCTCATCGTTCCCTTGTATCGGTCGACATCATGGATAGCGAAGGACTGTTTTCCATTGCCTCATACATGACTCAAGGAAGGTGCGTAGAGTTGCATCTATTTTGTACAACTCCAACACCTTCATGAGCCATGTATGTGACACAGAGTCGTAGGCCTTTTTGTAGTCTATCCAACATGTCGACAGATCCTTGCGGGATCGACGAACCTGTTGGCTTATCTGGTTTAAGACATTTATTTCTCATAAACAGAATACAATTATTCACTTATAATGAGAAACACTGGTTACATAAGATAAACGTTCCTTAGAACGAGGATCGGAACGATATTTTGAAGTAAGAAGTACAATAGTATTAGTCACTAACTTATCCCTATGTTAGTAATTGAGACTATGCTAAAAGAGATGGAGTTTAGAAGATTTTATTATTTTTGTTTTATTTTTACTTTATGTAGGTAATGTGCAAAAAACGTCGAGACTGAGTCCTTATTACGTATCGAAACACAGTTTCTATCATGGTTGCTATTAAAACCATAATCGTCTTTGATTTTAATTGTAATGTTTGTTCATTTTCTTTTTTTTTTTTTAACTTAGTTTTATTCTTGCATTAGGTATTCGTTATGTTGTATTTGTTGTGGATACGTGATTTAGTTTTTAATATAATAAGATCAATTTTTTGACGCCATTTTTTCAATAAGTTTCTTTTTTTTTTTTTTTAGGTGTTTATTATTTTATTGTTATTTACATAGTACATAGGACAATTTCGGAGTTACTAAAAGTTTTTATTATTAGTATTTAAGTTTATGTAAAAGTGAGTGTTATGAAGAAGTTAGACTAACATAATTGAAAATTTTTCATTATGTGGAATTTTAGTTTCTTTTTAAATAGGGGGAAAGATTGTATTTCCTTTATATCTTTCGGCAATTCATTATACATTTTGGCACCCTCATACCTAATATTTCTAGTACCGTAATTGGTCCGTGGTCTACTGTATAGGCAGATATCGTTGGCATTTCTCAATAACCGGGTCTGAACTTGCGCTTTTTTAGTAAAAATTATTTGAGAATGTGAGTCTTTTGTCAGTATCTTCCGTATAAGAATGCAGGTATGGAATTTATACATTTGAACAAGAGTCATTAATTTGGTTTTATGAAACACAGTTTCGGTTGGCGTTAAGTAGTCAAGATGGAAGAGTAATTTAATTATTTTATTTTGAGCGATTTGTAAAATTTTTATGTTGGTTTTAGCTGCAGAGCCCCAGATTTCAATTAGGTAGGTCAGGTGAGATTTGATGAGGGAATTATAAATTATATACTTGACTGATTTAGGAAAGCAACGGACGGTACCCCGTAGTGTTCCCATCAATGATGATAATTTTGAACGCATTTTGTCCAAGTGTGGCTTCCAGGTTAGGTGTTTATCTAAGATTAGGCCAAGATATTTTTCTGATTCTACTTTAGTTAATGGTTCATTATTAACGTGTAATTGTTGAAAAGTTGGAACATTTTTATTTTTAGCGCTAAATATCATAAAATTGGTCTTAGTCACATTTATGGTTAGCAGATTATATTGAAACCAAGTAAATAAGGTATTAAGGTCCTCTTGGGCTCGACTGACAATTGCTTGAATATCCTTGCCAAAGTAGAAGAGACAGGTGTCATCGGCGTATAGTGTAATATCTGCAGATAAGTTTAGGTCTTTTATGTTATTAATATATATTAAGAAGAGCAAGGGTCCAAGTAGGGAACCTTGTGGAACGCCGTAGGTTATTAATTCAGGAGTACTTTTAGCCTCACCTATTTTAACAATCTGGTATCTATTGGAAAGGTATGATTCAATCATTTTAAGTGCAGAATCTTTAATGCCCATATCATGTAGTTTTTGAAGAAGTAGTTTATGGCTGATCGTGTCGAACGCCTTTTTTAAATCTATAAATACACCAAGAGCTATTTGCTTATGGCCATGTCTATGAGGAGAAGCTCCTTAGTACCGAGGGACCCCTTCCTACATCCATTCTTAGAGGCGGACATAATTGAGTTAGTCTCAATATGCTCATTGATCTTCACTCTCAGAATGGATGTAAGAAGTTTATAGACCGTCGACAAACAAGTAATTGGTCTATAGTTCTTGGGTTCCGCGGGACTACTGGTCTTATGGAGCAGGTGGGTAACGCCAGATGTTAGAAACTGTGGTAGCGACCCAGACTCTAAGGATGATTGGAACTGAGTTGCCAGGAGCGCGTGTGAGCTGCTATACCATTTGAGCCAGAAATTATGCAGTCCGTCCGGTCTAGGTGATTTCCAGTTCGGTAACGGACGGACTGCTTTGGCTACATCTAATGGGGAGATGTTAATTTTTTCCATTTCTGGTATAGCTTCACACAAGCAATCGACATCGCGCATCCAGCCATCCTCAGTATGACAGACGGGCTCCGACCAGATGCTTCGCCAGAATGTACTCGTGGCGATATCATCCGTGCGGCACACGTCCGTCACACTTTGTTCAGGTCGCTCCCAAGCTCTATATACCCACCTCTCATCGCTCTGGAACATGCGATTCTGCGAATATCGATCAACCCGCCGCTTATACCGCCGAATACGGTTTGCCCATGCACAAACTTTCTGCTTCAGGAAGTCGATACGCTCTGTGACACGGGACGTGTAATCTCGAGGGCTGATAGCAGTCCCCGAAAACGCCCGCCTCACAAAGCGCATCACGCGTGGCCGTTTGTTGCCCTCCCTGAAGCAGTATAGTTTACCGATGAGTGCCCTAGCCCGCCGCTCGATCCTACATTGCCAGGCTGGTGCAGCAGCTTTTGGTCGAATAGCTTCATCACAACTATTAAATTTGACATTTGTTAAACGACATGCCGCAACAGCCCCGAAATACAGGATTGAGTGCGTATCAACGAGACTCTCGCTGCTTTCAAAGATGTTCTGCAGCAGCGAGTCCAAGGCACACACCAGCGCCCTATTTTTTTTGTGCATGGGTAACCGTGGTAATCGGGTCTAAATTTGGTCGGAATTGATCTATACTCGCGAAGCGCATACTCCAGTGCGATTCTCAGTCTTTCGTTGCTCTGGCTACTTACCGTGACAACCCTATCATGTACCTCATCACTGACGTCGTTGGGCCGCGGTGTGATCGCGCCACTAGCTGGCGCCTGAACCGCGGACTGTGTCGGGGTTGAGATGATAAGATTGCTCAGTACCTCTGAGCGCAGCCTATCAAGTGCGGCATCGTCCAACCTATGATTACGTTGGATAACCCGCACCTGATCCGCAGTCGTTGGGCCGAGACGTTCACGGTTGGTTCCAGGTCCTGAAACAGAGACAGCATCTTGACACGGTACGCAGTAAGGTTAGTTCCCCCCTCTATAGACCCATAGTATGCGCGCATGACGTTTCCATTCATGGACTGCGTCCATCTCATGCGCTGCACACAACCACCGGCAGCGGGGACCCGGCTCGGAGCCGGTTGGCCCCTAGGTCCCAAGCCCCTCGGTGGCCGGCCTCTCCCCTGCCGACGCACAGGTGTTGGCGACGTCGGCGGGGAGAAATACTCGTCGCTGGAGCTCGACGCGACTGCGGCCGCCGGTGACTCTGGTAATCCGCTGTCCGGCGGCAGCGAGGCGGAGCCCAGCGACGGGTCCGGGGATGGTGGGCGTGCGCGTCTTGAAGCTGCTCTCGCTAACATTGCTTCATCATTTTTATCATCACTTAGCGATAATTAAGCGATAATTCGAAGCTGGAAGATTTTTGTTATTGTTTTCTGCTGTTTTATTTTTTCTCCTGCTTTTGGCTTACATTCAATTAATTAATGATGTTTCAACCTACCAAAACGAGCTCCAGCCCCGATTTAAGGACAACGTTTGATCCCGATCCCGGAGTTACATGCAGGAAACGTAAGCAACCTGAATGCGTGTTCACCGATCATTTGAACGCACTCGCTTCTGAGCTAAGATCAACCCTGAAGTCATTTCGTAACGACGTTGATTCAAGCCTGTCCGCTATCATGTCTAACATCGCTGGCATGAAGAGAAATTTAGAACTTCTCACCACGCACACTTCAGAAATTCGCAATGACATCAACGTTCTGCGTACTGAACAGGAAACTTTTAAGCAGCAAATGATAGCCTTGGATGGCAAGAACAATGACCTGACTAAACGCATCGACTTGTTAGAGGTTTCGCTTCAGTTTACCTCCAATCAATGTGAAGATGTCTTGAAGAAAATCTCTACGCTTGAAAGTTCCATCACCTCTGCGGAGCGTACCGACAACCTGGTCGTCGAGCTTGAAGCTAGAATCGACACTTTAAAATAGCAAGCTAGATCCTGTAACATTGAAGTATGTAATATCCCGGAGAGGCGAGGCGAGGGGAGAATCTAGTCACTCTTGTTAGGTCAATTGGGGACAAAATAAAATTTCCAATTTCAGAAAGTGATATTATTTCTGTACATCGTGTCCCCCAGAAAACTCTGAATAAAGATAGACCCAAAAATATTGTGGTTAGATTCACCTCTGTGCCTTTCCGTGACAATATAGTGAGCGCCTTTCGCTTGGCCAAGGGACTGAAATCCGATCAGATTGGCATAACAGGTTCTCCACACACAATTTATGTAAACGAACACTTAACGTTAAAAAAAGCTGTTCTTTCGTGATTGTCGCCTTGAGGCTAACAAGCACAAATTTAAAAATTGCTGGGTTAAGCATTCTACGGTTCTGGTGCGCCGGACTGACATTTCAACAATCTTTGCTATACGTAACAAGAATGATTTTCACAAGTTTCTCACAACCGACGAAAAAACTACAGATAATAACATCTAACATATTATACAGTTACATTACTCTACTGTGTATATCTTTTATCTTATTTTTATTGTAATCAGCTACATAAGTTATCATTATTTATGCTCTCATAACTCATGCAAATTTAAAACAATGCACCTACAATGTTATTTCCCTCGGTTATCTTTAATACCAGGCTTAGTGGCAGCATCTCTAAGTATCTTTGAAATCCCAATTTCTCTTAGCATTCGTATCAAAACTTATCTCCTCCCCAATGGCTGACTCACTGTGTATTTATTATCAGAATTGTAGGGGCATACGTGGCAAACTTCATACAATATATATCATCATCATCATCTTATCAGCCGAAAGACGTCCACTGCTGGACATAGGCCTCCCCCAAGCGTCGCCACAACGACCGGTCCTGTGCGTCTCGCATCCATCGGCTACCCGCTACAATAAATATGAATATCTTAAACTAGTGGACGTCACGCGGGTTCCCGTTTCACCCACGTAGTTCCCGTTCCCGTGGGAGCACGGGGATAATATATAGCCTATGTTACTCCCTGACAATGTAGCTATCCAATGCTAAAAGAATTTTTCAAATCGGTCCAGTAGTTTCGGAGCCTATTAAATTCAAACAAACAAACAAACAAATCTTTCCTCTTTATTATATTAGTGTAGATAATACATATGATATCATTGTATTAACGGAAACATGGCTTATACCAGACATGGCAGATTATAAGGTCGTAGACAAACGCTACAATGTTTTTCGTTGCGACCGGGATCGCGCGGCCACTGCTAAACGCGAGGAAGGAGGAGTTCTTGTTGCCATTTTACATACATTGTATGTAAAATGGCAACACGCAACGGCAATCACGGATAACCAATATTATAGGTAACCATTTAAACACCCACATAGAATTCCTACTTATTGAATTACCAAGTCGTGACCATGCTAGACACTTTATCAGCGCAGTGTACATACCACCTAACACACTAGACGACATTTATACCTCATACTTGGACATGCTCTCGACGATTATAAATAATCAAACGATACGTTGTTTTTACATAATCGGTGATTTTAACTTACCTACAATAGATTGGACGTCCTGCAACGGTGATGTACGCGATCAGCCTAGTGAGACCCATTCTGCTTGTGGTAAGTGCCTGGGAAATTTCTTTTCCGAATTGAATGCTACACAATACCATACTTTTTACTAATGTTAACAACAGGAAATTGGACTTATAAATCTCCAACGAATACTGCCGTGTTTACCAACCAAGTGATAACTTAGTACCCTCCCCTTATTTAAAACACTCACGCATGACACGCCGCCCGATTGTCAAATTTAATTATAACAAGGGCGATTACGATCAAATAAAAGCGGACTTATCTGAGATCGACTGGAATACTTCCCTGGAAAAATTATCAGCACAAGAAGCTGTGAATACATTTTATAGTAACTTGTTTAGTGTCATTAAAAAACATGTTCCCCAAAAATCTTACAGAACTTCTAACTTTCCAATTTGATTCACTCGACCTCTGATTAGGTTATTCAAAACCAAAAACAACGCTTGGACAAAATGGAAAGTGTATAGCATTTCCGACTATGAGCAATTTTCTCTATTCCGACGCAGATTCAACAGAGAATGCTACAAATGTTACTATAAATATATCAAAACTATTGAAGACAATGTACACAAAACCCCCAAACACTTTTGGAGTTATGTAGCCAGTAAACGAGACAATTCAGGTATTCCATCCAATGTTTCATACAAGAACACTTCCAGCAACGATTCTCTCGATATCTGTAAACTCTTCTCAACCTATTTTCAATCTGTTTATGAGCCATCCACATTTGATATTCATAAATGGCAACCGCCTTCTAGCCTTCATGATAATAAGAGCGAGTCATACATATAATGCGGTCAGCCGAGGCGTCGACATAGATGTTTTCAACACTAGCATTTTAAAATGAAAAAGGGTTCTTTGAAATTGATAGCCTTAACTAATTAATTAATTAAAATCTGCGTTTGAGTTATATGTTTGACCGACTTCAAAAAGAGGAGGAGGTTCTCAATTCGGTTGTATTTTTGTTTTACCTATGTTACTGTTTTTACTTTATCACTGTTTACCTTCTCACATATTTTTGTTTATAAGCTTTCTACCTGTGGAAACTTTTAATTGGCCTTATTTTTGTTACTCTCTCTTATATGAAAATGTTTAGCTGTAAGTTTTCCTAAAACTTTAAAATAAATAAATAAAATGACAATAGTGACATTATCAGCAGTATTTATATCGATCCTTCAAAAGTTCTTGAGCTAAAATCGCTTGACTCCTCGAAAGCCTCAGAGCCTGATGGCCTTCCGCCCTCGTTTCTTAAACGCGTTGCCGTTTATTTATTTATTGTTCAATAAATGCATCAATGAAGGTATTTTTCCTGTTGTCTGGAAACTAGCTCATTTGACCCCTATCTTTAAAAAGGGATCCAAGAATGACGTTGAGAATTACCGTCCTATCTCAATTCTGTCCACTTTGTCGAAGCTTTTTGAGAGATTGATTTATAACGAAATATATCCTACTCTACACAAGTCCATAATTAAACAACAGCACGGATTTGTTCGACGTAGGTCCACTTACACCAATCTACTCACTTTTGTTGGTTACATTTTCAAAAACATAGATAATCGCTTACAAATTGATGCAGTTTATACGGACTTTCAGAAAGCTTTCGATAAGGTGGATCATGAGTTGCTTTTACATAAAATCGCCTTCAATGGTATTCGCGGAAATCTGCTGCGTTGGTTCATCTCTTACGTAACAAACTGTACGCAAAAATGTGTGATTAACGGATTTCAATCGGAGTTAACTTCTGTCACATCCGGGGTCCCACAGGGCTCAATTTTGGGTCCTTTATTGTTTACGTTATTCATAAATGACATTAGCGATTGTTTTAAACATTCTAACTTTCTACTATACGCAGATGACCTTAAAATCTACAAAACTATAAAAAGTATTGAAGACTGTCTTTTTTGTCGCCCAGTGCTGTTGCTCCCGAGCAACAGCACAGGGCGTGGGTCACCGCAGACTTGGCGTTGAGATCCCCGGATCTCAACGCCAAGTCTGCGGCGTGGGGATCCCCAGTCACCGATGCCAAGGGTGAGGCGCTGGAGTAGTGGACGGTCACGACTGGCTTGACCGTCCTGAACCGGGGCTCAGGGTACACGTGCGTGCGGCAGCGGGGTGGTTCCATAGTGGACGTCTCGTTCGCTAGCCCTGCTGTCGCTAGCCGTGTTCGCGACTGGCGTGTCGCCGTGGAGGTGGAGGCTCTGCGAATGGCCATCGGCGAGGCGAAGACACGAGCCAGGGAGGAGATGTTGTAGAATCTAAACGGGGATCCGTGGGGGCGTCCATATCGTTCGGTCCGAGGGAATCTCGGACCTTGGGCGCCTCCGCTTACGGAGAGTTTCAAACCCGAGCTGTTGGAAGACGCAGTCGCAGCCCTCTTCCCGGCACGAGTGGAGCATACTCCGCCGCCGATGGCTCTGCCCACAGCCGCAGAGCCTGAAGAGAACGTTCCAGAGGTGACAGAAACAGAGTTGAGGGCGGCCGTGATGCGCCTCCGGGCAAAAACACTCCCCCGGGGCCCGATGGGATTCACGGCTGTGTGTTGGCCCTCGCCCTAAAGAAGCTGTAGCCCCAACTGAGAGGACTTTACTCAGCGTGCCTGGAGCAGGGCCATTTTCCCGTTCAGTGGAAATCTGGTCGTCTGGTCCAGCTCAGGAAGGCGGGGAGCCCTGCGGACTCGCCGTCCGGTTACCGGCCTATATGCTGCTGGACGAGGTGGGAAAGTTGTTTGAGCGGATAATCGCAGCCTGCCTCGTCGGCCACTTGTGCGGAAAGGGGCTGGACCTGGCCAAATGTCAGTTCGGGTTTCGGCATGGGCGTTCCACTATCACGGCGATATCGCGAGTGAGAGTCCTGGCGGAGGAAGCGGTGTCCCGGGGCGGGGTGATGTTGGCGGTGTCCTTGGACATTTCCAACGCCTTCAACACCCTGGCCTGGAGTTGTATTCGGGAGGCACTGCGCTATCATCGCGTGCTTCCTACCTCTACCGCGTCCCGGACCCGAGGTGGCGGTGAATTGTGGACGGGGTAAATAATTTAAACGCGTGTTTTTAACGAACTTAATTATTTATTTACCGCGTCTCTTCTTAGATATATATACTGTTACAAATATACTTTTTTTGAAGACGATACACTGTTTTAGTATTTAGGAAGCAACAATTAACAAAGATAGGCTTTAGCGAAAGTCTAGATTTGCGAGCGAGATTTGGCGTGCGTATTTAGAGCGGGCTAGGAGGGCACTGTGGAAAATGGCCTTTGAACCCATTAATAAAACTGCCGGTTATGGACGGCGAAAGGGTGCGTTCCATGTGTGGTCACGGGCCATATCTCTCACGCAATTACACACATGAATTTAAATGATTTATTTTGTATAGTGAAAATACTTGTTAGTATTATTAATTAATATCATAAAATAAATGTGTACAATGTAAGCTACTCGAAATTAATGTGATGTGTGATGTTTTAATTAGTATGATTAGTCATAGATAATGCGTTCCATGTTAGTGTTTATGGAAATTAGAAATGTTTTTCCGCCAAAGGGAGCCAATTCTACCCAACTCTATCTTTGCGAGGTAGACCCGTGCTGATAACCGACCAACTTGAGCTTCTTAGGGTTATATTAACCTCCTCCCCTTAATTTTGGTTCTTTCATAGACGTAAGAGAGAGATACATAGATGTGTGAGGGACTTAGGATGTCTCGAACACTGGAAAGCGTCGGAATACAGGTCTTTTTTCTTTTATTTGAGGTCACTGCTGACTATCTCAATGACATTGATGATGTCGATGATGTCATTGCAATCTCCTGTATACCATCTTGACAAAGTATCTGCAATCACAAAATTACGTAGTGCGAATAAACTTCTGACAAAACATTAGAAAACCTTAAAAAAATCTCAATTATATTGAACAGCTAGTCTATCCTGTAAGTAACCATTTCGATATCAAGCTTCACCTGAGTGACAAAGCTCACAAAGTGAACTTTTTAACACACCACATAAAGGTCTTATGTTTACACTCACCTCGGATCTCGCTTTCGAGAATCGAAAATGTTGTTACAGAATAGCACTACTGGTAAGGAAGCTCATCGCATAATAGGCTAAATAAGATAAATACTCTTTCTTATACTTAGAGTGTTTACACAGGCGGTCCTATCGATCTTTTACGGACGAACAACTCAAGTATGTGTCAATTTATTTACTTTGGTCAAGTTCAATGCTGCTAAGACCCAAGCGTATCTGTTTTCCGCTAAAAGGAGTCAATTCCACCCAGCTCCATCTTTCCGAGGTGCAACCGTGCCGATAACCGACCAATTTGAGCTTCTTGGGGTTACGTTGACATCTACCCTGAATTTTAGCCCTTTCATAGTGGCAAAAGCTCAAGTGGCTGCAAAGAAGTTGGGGACCCTAGCAAAGGTGAGACGGTACTTCACGAGTTGCTAGCCTGTCGGTTTTCTACCGGTTGCATTTTGGGGAATGGGCGACGGAATTGCATAATTTAATTCCACCAAGCCCGTTCCATCATCGGACCACAAGACGAACGGCGATGCACCACCGGTACATGGTGGACCACGCGCACAAAACGTTTTGGGAACACATTCATAGTGCGCACAGCTAAGGAGTGGAATTCCCTGCCGGAGTCTGTGTTTCCTGATAGCTACAACCTGGGAGCCTTGAAGTCAAGGGTGAATGGGTTACTTCTAGGCAAGCGTGCTCCATCTTCGACCGCATCATCGCTTACCATCAGGTGAGATAGTGGTCAAACGCGTGCCTATCAATAGTAAAAAAAAACTTACATTATTTTCAACAAAAGGAGTCTCTAATATAACATCTTTCACACGTTCCTGTTGCTGTTGAAATGTCTGAAAGTAAAAGCATCAAATTAGGTAAAGTGATATAAATTAATTAGAAAAGGTACAGGTTTTATATTAATAAGATATTTATAATTTACCCAAGGGCTGGCTTTCACCTCGGACAGAGGATAAGCATTGCCATACAACGTGGCAATGCCGCCAGTCTTTTGGGCTCACTTCCGGTGGACAGCGATGCGGTCGAATTTTTTGACGCCTTATCTTAGTTAGGATATTTTATTTTAAGTGTATATATTTAGTACTTTAATGCTGTACCTAGTTCATGTCTAAATAAATCTAATATTTAACTAAATAGAAAATCTCTGGAAGAAGTCTATCTCTGATTGGCCTAAAATGGCGGCAGAATGGGTGGCAATGGCCGAAAAGGTTTTCTATCAAGATTAGAGATCCCTGAGACGCCGTTTTATACTCTCACTTTACAGCTTTAACCAAGCGTTAGAATAACTGAAAACCATTGTACAGCTAGCGTACAGTTTTCAGCTGATTAATAGACTTAGTTATGTAGTATTGAACAGAAAAGAGAGGGCCAAGGGAATTTAATTAGAATTATTGCTGGATAACAAATTACCGCCATTTTAATATAAACATGCTAATAAAATATGAAAAAACGACTGACGCCTGTTAAATTTTCATGATATTTGAGAGCTAAAAACACACTATTTTATTGTTACAAATAGATATTAATGCTCATTAAATAGAAAATTTGACTTAAAATCCATGAATAATTCGTACACCGTATATATTTCGTATAATATTTTTAGTAAAACTATATTATTTCGATGGCACGTGTAATATTTGAGAATATTACCATGTATATTAACAGTAAAGTGGCACCCGCAGTACAATTTACCAATAGAGGTACAAAAAAACGTGAAAAATACTTACCTTAAATTAGAAATTATTATTTCTCCACAGAAAGAGATGACGCTGCGTAACGTAACACTTGCACTGTACAAGTAGTTTTTTGTTGCTATTTCTATGTAGATTTTAGCAATAACCGATACTAAGCCATAAACCATCTTTTGGCTGTCTAGAAGAATTTAAGGAGTTGGATAGTGGCCTATTGACAGTTGTCTAAGCCATAGTACAGCCCATGTACAGCTCTTAAAATGCTCTGGACAGCTGTTAACAAGCTACTTAACAGTGCTAGCCACGTGCTCAGGGCTGGTTAATTTGGGGCCAAATTTGGAATTATAAGAACTGTGTAGCCGGATATACAGCCCTTGTACAAAAAGCATAACAGACTCGAGTTTTCAAAAATTCTGTTGTCTAGTGACTATACATCTATGTGTGCTGCTTGGGTGGTCAAACGCGTGCCTATCAATAGTAAAAAAAAAATTGGCTACACTGGGCATCGTACCGGAACGCGGCTAGGCCGCTTGGCGGTACGTCTTTGCCCAGTGGGTGGTCACAAGCCATCGGCCGAAGCCTACCACCAGTTAGTGTCACCTGATTAGCACCACCCGGGGACGACGTGTAGGGTCTAACATTAGGTATTCTCCTACGGACGCGGTGACTCGGCCCCCAATCATTTTAAATTAATTGTACAGTTAGACAGGGTGCAGTAGGTAACTATGATAGATAATCGACAAGGTATAATCACATTGTTTTTGCTTGGTTTACAATTTTTAAAATATAACACGTGCCTACAATCATTTTAAATTACTTATACAGTTAGGCAGGCTGCAGTAGGTAACTAACATAGATTATCGACTAGGTATAATCACGTTATTTTTATTGGGTGTATATACATATTTGGAATATAACAACACGTACCTACAATCATTTTAAATTACTTATACAGTTAGACAGGGTACAATAGGTAACTATGATAGATAATCGACTAGGTATAATCACATTATTTTTATTTGGTTTACAATTTTTAAATATAACAACACGTGCCTACAATTATTTCAAATTACTCGTACAGTTAGGCAGGCTGCAGTAGGTAACTAACATAGATAATGGACTACGTATAATCATAATATTTTTATTAAGTTTACATATTTTGGATATAACAACACGTACCTACAATCATTTAAAATTACTTATAACTGCAGTTAGACAGGCTGCAGTAGGTAACTTAAATAGATAAATAATCGACTAGGTATAATCACATATTTTTTTATTTGGTTTACTTTTTTATAATTTAACAACATGTGCCTGCAATCATTTTAGGCTATTACTATTATTAAATAAATAACTATTTCATACAGTTTGCTTAATTTTTATTTTAGGGTTAAAGGTTTCTGTCATGGTCAAATGTCTTCTTCCTTTTAAACGCCTTAATCATGGCATCATTAACATACGATTTTCGACATTTCTCGTGTACAGTAACATTTGACTCTTCCATAAGTTTCGGGAAAAGTCCATCATCTCTTCTCCTGCTTGATTGATCTTATCAAGTCTTTTTGTGTCACATTAACAAACCCTCTTACTAAAGGTTTTTTACACAGCACACACAACTCGCCGTCGCCTACTTCCATCACTTTTAACCGACTTCCAAAAAAGGAGGAGTTCTCAATTCAGTGGATATTTTTTTTTATGTGTGTACACCGATTACTCCGAAGTTTCAGATCCGATTTCTGATTGATTGATTCAGTTTGGTTCAGTAGTTTTTATTTTATGAGCATATTTGCTTATTTCAATTCCTGCGTAGACGAAGACGTCGTCCAAATATCAACCACTTAAAAGTAAAAAATAAAAAAACTTTTTACAAAAAAATATAACAGACTTCCAAACAAAACACTACAAAGTATAAAATAACCTTAATTTCGGAAGTTGGTGTTAAAAAATCAAAGAAACAAAACCAAAAACAACGACTTCCGAAATTAAGGTTATTTTATACTTTGTAGGTAGTGTTCTGTTTTTAAGCAAACGTTCCTTACACAGGTAGGTAGGTACACAACAACACAACTGCTCCGTTTCGTACTTCGAGCGAGACACATCAAATCGCCCGCGTGCGCCGTCGCACCGCTGCGCGAGCGCCCCGCACCCCTCTTCACTCCCGCGACCGATGGTTGCTAAGCGACGGCAATGCTTGTACTTAAGAATTATTGAGATTGTAAAAACTTTGTTATTATGCCAAATTTCCATAGGCTTATTGGAAAGTCTATTAAAACACAGTGACTCATACTAATAAACGTTTTAAATTAACCTGAGAAAAATGAAATTAGCGAACTATCCTAAAAAATATAATGAACGTTCGAAATTTTGTTGGATTATTGATAAATCTGTTTTAATATAAAATCATATGACTGATAAAGGTATGAAAATGGACGGAGAAAAAAAAAGTTTAAATAGGAAAATCTTTTGGATAACTTAACAAAGCGATGTATTTAAAGCTATAAAAACATTTTACAAAATAAAAATTTGCAGAGCAATTTTTCAGCGGAAATTATAGTGCAAAATGTTAAAAGTTTTTGAGGTATCTCCGAAATCGAAAAAATGTTGGATACCTTTACATAATATTCGAACGTATACAGAAGGTATTTCAGTCAGAGGATTTTTTCTCAGTAAGTTATAAGCAATTTTCATATTAAGGTAATACCTAACTTCTCGTAACAAAATTTGTTGGATTATCGTACATCTGTAATCTGCCTACCTTACTTTCTCATAATACCAAGTCTCACCGGCAGAGGAATTTTTCCAGTTACATATGCCCCGTTGATTGGATTACGAATACTGTTTGCGCCTGAGCCTTTAGTGGCTTTAAGGCCTGAGTTAAGTTGCTGCTAACTAATTTCCATAAGGCGCACACCAGTGACGGTAGTTCACGCACAAAATTATCGTCGGCTAAAGAAAAATTTCTACCTGATATTTTTTTATAAATTCATTGGAACATTAAGAAATCTCAAGCGACACGAATCGATCGGTCCGCGCACGTTAATTAGTTTTTATAAGCTAAATTCTGTCAAAGGCAATAATTAAATCTTTCAAGTAAAATTCTTAAGTTTTATTGAGCGTTAAGCTCCAGTGTCTCGCGTAGACATAATTGGCGTCCGTGACAGGACACGAACGTACAATCTTCGGAGTGCCAAGGTCTAGCTGAAGTTGGCCAGCATCACGCCGCAACCAACAGTCAATCAGCACCGCGCTGCATCCAGTCCTTGGGAGAAACAAGTACATGGGAAGAATACGAGCAGTACCTACTTAGCACCGCCGGACTTTGATGCTACTGTATGTAGCACGCCGCAGCGCAGCAGCAATTCTGCAGCTAAGTGCCCTTACTTAACTCCTAAACTCCGTTTACACCCCGTAACCTACGTCCTTATCCAATTACTATATGGTTTTTCTACTTGTGCGATTTCATATTTTCTAAAAGTGACCCACCTTTGTCAAGGTTACAGTATTGCGTCATACATCTTAAATGATATTTTCTTTCTGGATATTTCTATAATTTCGCTATTATTGATAATTTGCAAGGATATTACGTTCTATATTTCTATTTTTTTTACCGTTTCGTTGGATTTCAAAAAAAGTGTCTCATGGTTAACGCAATCAAATGCTTTCGAGAGGTCACAAAAGATTCCAACGGCGGCTTGTGAATCCTCCCAGGCGTTAAAGATGTTTATTATTAGAGTGACACCAGCGTCAGTTGTACAACGCCCTTTGGTGAAACCGTACTATTGTTCGTGAAAGATGGAATTGGTATTAAAATGTAGTAACATCTGGTTAAGCGTTAACTTTTCAAACACCTTACTGAGAACCGGCAGGATTGACACCGGCCTGTAATTGTTGGGATCTTGACTATCACCGGATTTAAACAGTGGAACGGCTTTACTGTGCTTCATGAGATCAGGAAATACTCCCTGGTCTACACTAGAGTTAAATATGATAGCTAAGTAGGGAGCAATAGTTTCAATAATAGATCTACATACTATTACAGAAATTCCCCAAAGATCTTCTGTTGATTTAATTTTCTAGGGGGTTCGTATGTTGAAACTTGAACTTTGATGGGCATACCTTGACATTCTTCCTTAAAAAGGCAGCAGAGAGCGCGGGTGACGAGTTAAGAGCTTGTGTAGTTTTACGAGAAATATCAGCAAAGAAGTTTTCAAATTCCTGAGCTACCTCTGCATCTAAGTTTATGGGACCATGTACGGTATTTAAATTAAATTTAGTTTCACGCTTTTTCTTCCTACCTGTTTCATTGTTTATTATTTTCCGGGTGGTTTTTATTTTGTCTTCTGCTGATTTATTTTTATTTTATTGCTAATAAACAGAGTTTTAGCTATTTTGCATACAATTTTAAATATTTTTGAATATTTCGCAACATACTTATGAAAGCTTATGTCATTCACATGTTGCTTTAGGCCATTTATTTGTATAGCTTTTCTCTACTTATTCGAATGCCCGGAGTCGCCTAATCACTGAATATATACTTAGTGTAAATACTTTTAGACTTAATTGGAAAATTAATCATTAAATTGAGTGTTGAGTAATGAAAAAAAATTGGTATAAATCACATTTGGGTTATCTGTTACTGGTCTAAATTTAATTTGAATTTTTTGTTAAGATATGTAGGTGCAAAACGTTATTGTTTGTCCACTGTGATCAGAGGGCAACTTATTCACAATTTCCTTATGTAAATAATCATAATTGCAACCCAGTCGTCTCCTTTAATTAAAATGACGAAACCTCGAAACTGATCACAAATAGCACAAAATACGGATCATGAAACGAGAGATCTAATACAAAAACTCTCAGACGGACAGTTCGATCCCAGTCGTTATGTCTTGAAAAAACGACCTTCTGTGTTGTAAATACACGCCAGTTGGTGAAGAAGCGCGTCTCTTTTGTTTTATACCCAAGGGCCATCGACTTTGCCTATTACGCATCTTTCACGATGAGCATGAGCATATTGGTACTGATAAAACTCTGCACCTTATCCTTAAACATTTTCGGTTCCCCGGTCTCCGCCAGTTTGTTCCTAAATCTTCCACGCAACGGGCGAAGATGAAATAGAAAATCTTATCGACCAACTTAAAGTTGATAGTGCTGTCGGACTGGATGGAATTAATATTAGATTAATTATCTTACTCAAAAATACATTACTAAAACCACTCAATCATATTTTTAACTTAAGCTTAGAACATGGTACATTTCCAGATTTTTGAAAGGTTGTCTGTGTCCGTCCCATTTATAAAAGTGGTCTCAAAGAATTGCCCGAAAACTACAGACCTATTGCTCTTTTGAGCATTTTATCAAAACTTTTTAAACTATTGGAATATCTTTTATCTGATAGACAGTTTGGATTCAGAAGAGGCAAGTCGACCGAGGACGCAGGAATATTACTAACCAACTCCATAGCATCTAGTATTGAAAACTGGCCAAGTGCGAGTCGGACTCGCGTGCAAATGGTTCCGAACGAATTTCATTTCTTTAACGTGTTATTTTAACACTATTAACTTCTTATAAGTTTTCCTGTAATCTATAGGTAAAGACCCATTATCTCCATTTTTTTTTAATTCTAGGCTCAGTAGTTTTGTAGATAAGGGGGGGAGAGTGGTCATTTTTCGTCAAATTTCTTGAATAACTTCATAACCATTTATTTCAAAATTATAAAAAATACAGTTAAAACCTCACAGTAATCCCCTTTGTTAATCGATATTGTTCAAAAAACTTTTTTTTTAATTTTCTTGTTTGACCACCAAAAGTGACCCTCATACTAAAAATTTAATGATTTACGTAACGCGTCCGTGTTTGGGTCACAGAAGTCCATATGTGTACCAAATTTCTACAGAATCGGTTCTGTGAATCTGGAGAAAACTGGCTGTGACAGATGAACAGACAGACACCAGAGTGATCATATAAGGGTCCCGTTTTTTGTTCGGAACCCTAATAATTTAATCGTGTTATGGCTATTTTCCTTGACCTCGCCAAAGCGATTGATACAATATCAATAGATCTTCGCCTTTCCAAACAAGAGGGTATAGGAATACGAAGTAACGCATTGGCCTGGTTTAAAAGCTATCTGTCTAATCACCAGCAACTAATGAAAGTAGGTGGCTATTCTAGTGGGTTACTGCCAATTACCTTTGGTATTCCTCAAGGCAGCGCTCTCGGACCTACTCTCTTTGTCTTGTATATGAATGATGTACTTACCATACCACTCGGAAATACTGAAATAATCTCATATGCAGACGACACGGCAATTTTATTTCACAGCAAAACATGGGAACAAGTATACGAGTCTGGTGATAATGGCCTTCTTTTAAACTGCGAAAATCTTAGTAGAAACTTGCTAACTCTTAACGTTAAAAAGAAAATGCTCATCACGTTTTTTAAAACTATAGTTTCCAGTCCTCCCCGCCATCTATCACTCAAATTTCACTCATGCTGTAACGATTACAATACACCAGTTGCAAACTGTACCTGTACTTCTATAGACCGCGTTCCCTCTATTAGATATCTTGGTATTACTACTGACGAAAATTTATCATTTAAACCGCGTATACACCTACTTGCAAGCCGCGTAAGAAGACTTATATGCGTCATGAAGAAATTAAGAGATTGCTTACCTATCAAAATTCTCCGAACAATATAATTATCTCGGTCTCTGCTAATCAGTTCTCTAGCATGGAATCTCCGTCTGGGGAGGAGCTGGGAGAAGTTTTTTTATTGAAATAAAAAGAGCCACAATTAAGGTGATGCTTAAAAAACTCTTCAGGTTCCTGACTGATCTGCTTTATGACACATTTTTAGTCCTTCGAGTACGGCAACTATTTATCCTTAACGCTATACTGCAATCAATCAATCAATCTTTATTTGTGAACACATATTACAATAAAGGTCTTATGTAAATATTTGCACACAAATCCTTAAAAAATAGACCTGACTACCAAAGGCTGATCTTAAAACGATTATTTCGTGTCCCTCATCCTAACGCAAAAAGTCATCTGGCCAGACGATGCCCTTTTTACTTACACACACTTATCTACAATGACACGATAAGCAAGAAATGTGACATTAAATGCCTTAACATCCACTCATGTAGAAAGATGACAATAAGTGAGTAAGAAAGATGGCTTTTTTCCCTATCATACATTGAAACTGAGTTTATCGTTACTCGATAACTGCAAACTCCCACCCCACAAACTTTTGACACTACAATTTTTCATTGAAGCTGCACATCATCATTTATACTGTCATATTACATTGTTAACTATTATTTTATTTTAAGTTAATTAGTTTTTATATTTTTAGTCTGCTACCCTCATTTGATTAATGTCCATTTACAAATATTGTAACAAGAAAAACTGTTTTGAAAAATGTAAGTTCACGCAAACAGGCCCCCTAGATACAGGCGCTGCCTAGTTTGGGGACCGCCGTTAAATAAATATTCTAATTATTTATCTTTGTTACTGTAAGCATAGTTTTTTTCCATTTGTCATATTATTTTTTTGTAACAACGGACCAATAAACTATTATTATTAATATTTTTTTTTGTTTTTCACTTTCTTGGGTCCCTGGAGACCCGGTCCTTTGATAGGCGTACGAGGAGCCGAAGCCAACTCGCAGAGGCCCCGTTAGACATTTCAAATGGAATGGGGCACCAACCGACGATTATCCCTGTATGCACTGTGAAAGTGATAATCCCCGGTTGGAGCAGGACTATTGCAAGATATGGAAACAAAAGATTAAACGCTATGGGTTTGGATGGTTTAGTGGACTGATAATCGTTTACTATGGAAGAACTATTGTTTACAATTATAACAGCATTAAAATGGCAGGGGCTGACTTGCACACTCAATAAATGGGCCCCCCGAAAACGGTCGCTAGCACAAAGTGACGTAGCGCCAAGGGGGCAACTTAACCTGAGGTGCTAGAGGAGTGGAGAGGTATACCACGGCTATTAGGGCAATCCCGGAAGTACGGTTAAGATCCCTACCAGCATCTTACTGGACTATACATCCTTCTCCTATGTACGGGCCGGATTAATCGGCCGATCTGAGTGGAGATTCGCAAGAGCAAATCTTGCGAATCTCCACTCAGACCGGCCGATTAAGGCAAGAAAGAGGTGGGAGTTCTGTTCCTCGTCAGTGTTCACTCCGGCCAGCCAATAAAGGCAAGCCGGAGATGAAGAACAAGACTTCTCCCGGGAGATCAAGTCCGTGGGGTCGCTACTGCCCAACAGTTATTATTTCGTTCATTTATTCTTATTTACATATACATAACATTTTTAAATATATCTTAAAATAAACATTACAATATACATTTAAAAATATAAATGATAGTAATCCGCCGGTGTCGGGAGCAGAGTCCAAGCTACCGGTGGTTAATGCTCCAGAGAAAGGAACCTCCTCACTATACGAGCCATATCGAGGAGTACTGCCTTCTGTATCAGGCCCTTTATCCAATCTTATTATTATTATAAAGATTGTAATTTTTTTACTGTCGAGTCTCCTTCACCAGAGATCTCATGCCTCAAGGCCAAAATTTTGCCATTTCCAAAACTAAAATCGCTTGGGTTTGCTTTCTTTAATCGTATCATAATCTCTTCTAATGATTCAGTAAACTCGTCAAAACTATTTCCCCAAACTAAAATATTATCCACATAACAAATTGCCTTTTTATATTTTACACCAGCTAGTGCTCTTGACTCTAGTCTAGGTCAGAGATGACAAAGACAAAGTCTACGATCTAGCGAGCTTACCCAGAAGGAACCTGTGCACTCTCACTTTCAATAGATTAGGGTTGTAAGCGTTTGGAAAAACAGACGCAGGCAGACAGTTTCACTCCTTTGCTGTGCGCATTATAAAAGACGTTTGGAAACGCTAAGTGCGAATTGGTGGAATAGCAACAAGGTAGGGAAGATAAGATGTGGGATGAGGTCGTGAAGTTCTTGGGCACACTCACCGAAGTGCGATCTGTAGAAGACCGACAAGCAGGCAACCTTACGGTGATGAGCCAAGCTATGTAGCTTGGCATCCACCAGTTTTACGTCACCGATGAGCCTCTTAGCTCTGCGTTCCACCGAGTTAGGCGCAGCAAGCTGATACTTAGCTGAGCCATCCCAAAGGTGGCTACAATACTCCATGCAGGATCGGACTTGAGCTTTGTATAGGGATAAAAGCTGTCCAGGCCTGAAGTATCGCTTCACCCTATTAAGAATGCCCAGCTTTTTGGCAGCGGTTTGGGCTTTGTACTCGATGGTGGCGCCGAAGTTGAGACTGGATGTCAACTCCATGCCTAGGAGCTCGAGCCGATCAGTCACCGGAACAGATACACCCCGAGAAGTAGGAGTTTAGTCAAAAGGACTCCTTTTTGCGGTAAAAAGACACGTCTGTGTTTTTGTGGCGTTAAAAGTGACCAGATTTTCATCACGCCACTGGGAGAGAAGGCTTAAGGTCAAATTTGTCCGCTATATTACTGTAGGCATCCGATAAGAAATCTCCTAAGGGGATGACGCTTAGGAGATTACTTATCGGATGCCAACATCATACAAGGAACACGTTTTTTAATTTTCAAGTTCCTAATACTAACGGTTTAGGCTGTGGGATGACCCAACAGTCAGGACAAAATATTTTATATAGAGAGAAATAGAAGTTGCAAACTGTACAGGTTCAGTTACACTGTGGGGTATAAATAAAAAGTGAATGAAAATTAAAAAAAAACTTTTCTGACTTCCAAAATTAAAGCTCTTTTGTAGTTTTCATTATTTTTAATAGGAATTTTTCTAAAATTTGGTTTTAGTTTCAACATGGGAATAGCGTGTATCAATAAATTGGTCTTGGGATTCTTTTGTACAAAATTTTCAGCGTCGATATGCTGGCATTGGTCAGGTAACTTGAAACAAAAGAGTATAAAGCCAGATAGACAAATACTAAAACAAATTAAATATTGATATTCAGCTTTCCAGCAAGTAATAAACTACGTTAAACGAGAAAAACCCAACAATGGGCGCCTTCATTGTCATAGAAGGTGCCTTTGACAAACAAACTTCGCAAGCATTAGCCATGCACAGTGTGGCGCCAACGCTTATAGAATGGATTCACAACATGCTAAAATACCGCGCTATGTACTACTGTGAACACCACCACACGAGGCATCGTAACTAATCGTAAGTAGAGGCTGCCTACAGGGTGGGGTGCTGTCACTACTACTGTGGAACTTAGTTCTTAATAACCCCATCACAGAGCTCAATGCTAGCCGTCTGTACTCGGTGGGTTATGCAGATGACAAAGCAATTCTAAACACGGAGAAATTTGAAGGCGTCTTTTGTGGCCTCATG
This sequence comes from Lacanobia wlatinum, assembly GCA_947578705.1. Classification (NCBI taxonomy): domain Eukaryota; kingdom Metazoa; phylum Arthropoda; class Insecta; order Lepidoptera; family Noctuidae; genus Lacanobia; species Lacanobia wlatinum. The sequence continues at coordinate 27,552,520 of OX388038.1, forward strand.
AGGAAAGCTTTCAAAATAATCGAGAGTTGGTGTGCAAAACACGAACAATCGGTCAACCCCTCCAAAACAGAACTAATAATGTTTACTAACAGTCCTTGGACCTCATAAACTACCAAAACTTTTCAACACCGAATTAAAACTTACAGAAGTCAAGTACCTAGGAGTGATCCTCGATAGCAAAATGCTCGACTACAAACTGAACAAAAGCACAATCTCACTTTACCAATGCAAAAAAAGTTAGGAAAAACTTGGGGGCTCTCTCCAAAGATCACGCCGTGGCTTTATACAGCTGTGGTTCGACCAATGCTTAGCGCCCTGGTTTGGTGGACAAGGACTGAACTTTCGACCACCATCTCTAGGCTCCAGCGTTTTCAAAGGCTAGCCTGGTCCATTATCACTGGCTGCATGAGAACATCCCCAACTACAGCAATGGAGATAGCCCTACAATTAACTCCCCTTGACATGTACATACAGCAGGAAGCAGCACTAGCAGTTGTCAGGCTTATGCACTTAGACATATGGGGCAAAACCCATACTAGTCCACACGCTGGCATTCTGAACCGGGCGATTGAGTACCAACGTCTTATCGCTGCTCCGTGTTATAGGACACCGAATAATCCTAACAAAGTTATGGCATACAAACAACAGAGGAAGAAAGGGATCAGTCAGGAGTCAATGAAGTACGCATCTACACGGATGGCTCAAAAACTCCTAAGGGTTCAGGAGCTGGCGTACATTCCCTAGACCTCAAAATTAACTTTCATGTACCACTGGGCGAACTCAGTTCGATATACTAATGCAAGTGTGTTGCCCTAACACAGCTAGGAATACACAACTAGGTACGCAATCATATTCGCCTGGTTGTGCTTAAGGCCATAGAGAAAAAACAAACTAACAGCAAACTAATTTGAATGTCACCTCGCCCTGGAGAGTATATCGCTGTCTAACAGAATTACCCTCCAGTGGATCAAGGGGCACAGTGGATCACTAGGCAATGATGCCGTTGACGAACTGGCTACGAGAGGTTCCGAGATGGTAGTACCACTCCTTTCTCTACCTTTCTCATAGTTTTGTACATGGATTCGCCAGAGATCGACTGAACTTCACAACAACAAATAGTCACGGGCTGAATAGACTGCAGTCAGTCAAAAATGGCAATGCCAAGTCTACATCCACGACTAACAAAACGACTACTACCATGAGGTGAGATAGTGGTCAGACGCGTGCCTTTCAATAGTAAAAAAAAATGACGTCCATTAGAGGAAAACCTTTTGTAAAAACAAAAATTTATCGTGTGAAACTGCTGAACAATTTGGTTGACAAAGATGTTCAGTCCATGCTTTTGCCTTTAAACCTAATGCAAAACATTTTGTTGTGTCCTAAGTATAGTATTCAGAATAACTTGATATATCCCAAAAACCTAGCATGGAATTTGGTGTCACTGTGTGGCATGATTATATCCATTTTGATATTCTCTTATCGTGTCTATGAGCTACATTTCGCCAAAACTATAAGAGAAAATTTTAATTCAATGTACATCTTTTCTTACGGCGACTTGATCATGTATTCCATCGGATTTGTCATGAATTACGTCGTCAGTGTGTCACAAACGAAGAAAAATATATCTTTTATTTTGAAAATTCAAGAGGTTCACAGATTTCTTAACGAAAAGTTGAAATTCAAGTGCTATGTAATTCGGAACTGGATCAGTGTTATCTCCATTTTTAGTTATTATATTGTAGTTATGATTTATGTTTGCTTAGAGTTTGGTATTTCCATAAGCTTTTGCGTTTCTGGGTTTATTGTTATGTGTTTTGATGTTAACATCGTTTACGTCAACAGACTTCTCATGTTTTTATGCAATAAAGTAGACTTGTGGGATATTCAAGCTCAATATTTGTTACGAATGGATCGTGGTGATACAACCACATTTATAAATAAAATGTTCCAAACTTACATTCATATTTTGGAGTGTTATGATATATGCAGAACTACTTCTCAGCACATGGTGCGAATTGCAGTCATTGGATTATTTATTACTTTTATTGAAAACTGTGAAACAATATTTTATTTTTTCAGATTATTTATCATGAAGTCGAGTTCTTTTTTCGGGTTTTAATGAAATTGCAAATGACACTTGAAGCTCTGAAGTTAACTCATAAAAGTGACTTTATGTATGTGAGTATTAAGTTTGTTCTACAATATTCTTTTGTAATAGATGTATTTCTTTAAAAATGACTGATAGGTTCGCCTTTTACCTGATGTTAACGATGATGTGGTCGATAATGGAGACCTATTTCCTATTTATAAATTAATGGAAATAGTTTGTTTTTTTAAAGATTGGAAATCATAAAATGAGTCCTCCCGCTCTGGGTGAAGAAGGGAGTGTCAGGCTCTTACTGACTAAAACCCATCCGTGTTCCTCCTAATGCCCTTTGCGTTCCAGGGCCGCGGTGACTCTTTCGAATTTCGCAACCCCGGCAGGCACTGACCCTAGCGGGCCCCGTCTTCTATGCTGACAGCTCTTTGAAGCTCATGGAAATATAAAATATATCTCTGAGGCGCGCCGTCGACCCCGGCCTGGTTCTGATCGGACGGCGAGCCACCCAATGCTCGCCGTCCGCAGGCCGCCTACGGTGGCTGGGACCCGCCTTGCGACTCCCGACACCCGGAGCGTCTTCTTCTGATGGAAATAGTCCTAAGACCTTTTGTGCGTATAAGTGGAATACAACAGTAGCGCACCGCTTTGCTTGTTTTGATGTCCGATGATATGAGTGGGCAAATATTGTGTTATTCCAACGCATACTTCCCGAAATGTAACTATACTGATAGAAAACTGATTGGATGAAATATTAATAAGAGTCTTATCATAAGTATTTTTTACAGATGGCATGGTGGTTTTCAGTCCTATTTTTATACGTCTGGGTGATAAAAAGTTTGATATTTGAAATTATTTTGAGCTTTTACTGTGAAAAGTTCTACTTAGCGATGAATAAAGTTCAAAACTCATGCGCTCTCATTTTGAAAACAAACTGTACAGGTAATATACTTTATTTGTTGTCAAAAAAGTCGGTGCTACAAACGCACTTGCTAGGGTTCCGTACCCAAACGTAATTAACGGGACCCTATTTTTAAGCCTCCGCTGCCCATCCGTCTGTCCGTTAGTTCGTCTGTCTGTCAGTGGGCTGTGACTCTAGAACCATAATAGGTAGACATTTGAAATTATTACAGATTGTGTATTTCTATTGCCGGTATAACAACAAATAGTAAACATAAAAAATACCAACCGAATTGAGAACCTCCTCCTTTTTTGAAGTGAGTCAAAAAATATGGTTTATGGTACGGAACCCTTTGTGTGAGAGTCCGGCTCGCGCTTGGCTGGTTTTTTATATCAATTTTTTATGACTCTGAAAGAGAGGCGCTACACCCACATCATAATAATAAAAAGAAAAATGTAAGTTGGTTATTTTAAGAAATATACACTACTAAAATAAATTTAGCTAGAATAAGGGATGGGTCGTACCGAGACACAGTATGAGAATTTACCAATCTACCCGGAAAAAAACATTTCTATGAAGAAAACAACTTCTTTAGTGTTGTTCGAGTATGTTGTTAAATATATGAGGTAGTTGCAAAACAAAAATCTGGATTTAATTATTTTTTATTATTGGAAAAATGACAGTATGAGAAAAAAATAGAACTATAGCGGATGTATCCAAACGTCTCCCTGGTCGTATGGGTCGAGGTAAGGCTCCTGAACGTTATAGTCCCTAGTGCGTATCCGAACGCACTGTCGCTCATGCGCTTTGTGCCGACCTATAACAGCAGAGCTGTCAGAATTCTAGCCACTGATTGGCTGTTGGTTATGTTGCTAGAATATTATTAGTTTTAGTATGTTGTCATACAGAAGTATGGCGGAGATTGGTAATTCTGGCTTGAGTGTCGTCACAGTGTATCAGTTATATTTTGCGATTCATTAAAGCTTATGCCAATAACCTTTTCACTCTATCTGACTCACCCCGACTACAGAACTTATAAAAACAAAGGCAATCAAAATACTGGACAATAGTCCTGTACATATTTTTCCTGCTCCAGATTGAGTACAGCTAGTAATCAAAATTCTTTGGGGGTTGTCTGTTCTGCTCATTAGCACTACAAACTTAAGGCTGTTCTCTTGAAAAATGCTTAAAAACAGCGTGCAGATGAAACAACTTTTCGTCGGCACTCACAGAGAAATTACATCTGAAAAAAATAGTTATTAATCTACATAATATGATAGACAAATTCTGTCTTAACCAAATTACGTATAATTTGGTTTAGCCAGAATATATTTATCGGTATCACATAATAAGAAAAAAAAATCACCAAATCACCTCCAAATCGTTGAGATGAAATCATTTTACTCCTTCATTTTCTTATCAAAATGGTATAAAAAATATATATACTGCTTTGCAATACAAACGAAAATGATTTGGTTATTAAAAATTAAAAATTTGGAGACGGGAGACCGCTAATAATACTTATACTTAGTGCATACAAAAGTTTTGCGGTCTCCCGAGGCCAAGACGCTTGGCCCAAAGAATCGTACCGATATTGAACAAAAAGGATCAACAGAAATTATTTTAAACTTTTTAAAGGTTGTTTTGTCGTGGTTTTTTAATTTTTTTTATATAATTTTGATTTCATGTTTTTTAAACTTATCTTATTTTCATTTCGTAAGTTAATATTCCTCATTCCCTTTCAATATAGTGTACATTATTCTACTTGGTAAGCCCTTTCATTTGATACCCATTTTGAAGGATTTGTGAAAAAAAAATGTAATTCGCCATTTTGTGGTAGCGGCCATCTTGGTTTAAAATTTGGCATTGTGTTTATTATCATACTAGTCAAGCCCTTTCATTTGGTACCCATATTGAGGCAGTTGTGAAAAAATATGTCATCTGCCATTTTGTGGCGGCGGCCATCTTGGACCGATTTTGATCAAACATAGCTAAGAATACTCTCGACTAATTTTAAATAAAAAAATCTAAATCAAAATCGGTTTATCAGTTCGGGAGTTACGATGCCACAGACAGACAGACACACACATACACACAGACACGTCAAACTTATAACACCCCGTCGTTTTTGCGTCGGGGGTTAAAAATATGTATTGTTTTTACTATAATATATAAATAAAAACCGCAGGTAGCGGAGTGGCGCGTAGAGGGGTAGTTCACTCTGTTTATATAATAATAATAAACCATTTATTTTCAGCTAACAAAGACCCATAGATAAATACTTTAACCTAAGTATAAATATAATTACAATTGTGTTAGTAAAACAGACTTAAAAGTATGTTAATATTTTTTTTTACTATTTATAGGCACGCGTTTGACCACTATCTCACCTGATGGTAAGCGATGATGTGGTCGAAGATGGAGCACGTTTGCCTAGAAGTAACCTATTCACTCTTGACTTAAGACTCCGAGGTTGTAGCTATCCCTATTAAAAGCTATTTAAAGTTCCCTTTAGGGGACATGTTACACCTTTCCTGAATGCGCACAACATTCTAAAAATGAAAGCGAGACGTAAACTGCACTTGGCGACCCTACTTTTTGGAGTTATTAAGTCCCACTCCCCTTCTTACTTATACGACAGGCTATCATGGACTAGTAGACACAGAATCGGTGAGGGAAGAAAATGTTCCCAACAGCTTTCTATTCCCCAGCATAAGTCGGCAGCGTTTAGAGGCAGTTTTCGTTACGCAGCTTCTAAATGCTGGAACAACATCCCACCGCCCATAAAGTATAGTAAAAGTTGCTCGACTTTCAAATTAAAATTAAAGTTGTTTTTATTAAATCATCAAAATGAATTTCAAGATGTTCGTGCTGACTTGTCAACCATTTGAAACGCAACATTTTATCATTTAGTTAGCTTAGTTACAACCTTATGCATTCTTAAATTTTGGCATTGTTATCAATTTTAAATTTTATATGTTTTTCAATATTACCAATGTTATTAATTTTATACACTTTATACAATTCTACACGTGTTTTTTTTACAAATGTTACTAATTATACACATTTTATCATTTTTACCTTTTATGATTGTTCCTTCTATTTCTATTTTGAATTCATCAATTTTAATCAATTCCAATCAATTTTATAAATTCTTCGATTATATCATTATTGCCTGTTATTATTGTTTTTTAATTTATGTTAGTCCTATTCGTATTAGTTCTTTTTTATTAATGGGCACATAAACAAATTTATATTTTTAATGTTTTGATATATTTTTAAATTTTATACGTTTTTATTTCACCAATGTTTTTAATTTTGTAATTAATACATTTTATGATTGTTTCTTCTATTTTTTACTCATCAAGTTTAATCAATTTTATACATTCCTCGATTTTATCAACTTTGCTTTGTATTATTGTATTTTAATTTATATAAGGCCTATACGTATTTGTTCTTTTTTATGAATAGGCACATAAATAAATCTTTTGTTTTAGTTGTTTTAAAATATAGAGTGACGGAATTTTATTTCAGTTACTTCTGTACAAAATATTCATACTTTTATAATATGTGTGTTTATGTTTTCGAGCGTATGGTACTCATGGGCTGCAGCTGAAAATCAGCGTCAGATGGTATACCTTGCGTTGCCAGCTGGCATAAGGCTGAGCTGAGGCACTTTTGGCATTAATAGTTTTAATTATTTATTTTGTTAATTTTTAAGGTGTTTTATTTATGTAATGCCAATAAATACAATTTTCTTTCTTTCTTTCTATCAGTAAACACAGACTCCGGCAGGGAATTCCACTCCTTAGCTGTGCGCACCATGAATGTGTTCCCAAAACGTTTTGAACGCGTGGGTGAGATGTCCACCATGTACTGGTGGCGCATCGCCGTTCTTCTTGTGGTCCGATGGTGAAACGGGCTTGGCGGAATTAAATTATGCAATTCCGTCGCACATTCCCCAAAATGCAAAAGGTAGAAAACCAACAGGCTTGCGACTCGTCGTAGATGCTCAAGACTTTGGAGCTGCATCGCAACGAGCCTATCATTGCCAATGATTCTCTTGGCTCGTTTCTCAATTGACTCAAAGGCATCAAGCTGGTATCTGGCAGATCCGTCCCAAAGATGAGAGCAGTACACCATACACGATCGAACTTGCGCTTGATAAAGTCTGAGCAGCTGTTACGGCGTGAAGTACCGTCTCACCTTAGCTAGGATCCCCAACTTCATTGCAGCCACTTGAGCTTTTGCCTCTATGAAAGGGCCAAAATTGAGGGTAGATGTTAATGTAACCCCAAGAAGCTCAAGTTGGTCGGTTATCGGCACGGTTGCACCTCGGAAAGATGGAGCTGGGTGGAATTGGCTCCTTTTGGCAGAAAATAGACACGCTTGGGTCTTAGCAGCATTAAACTTGACCAGATTGGCATCGCCTCATTCAGAGATAGTCTGTAAGGATACGTTAAGCGCTCAACCATAGCCTCCCGGTTAATTTATTTTATTTTATTTTATATGATAATGATTTTAATTTTAATTCTATTTTAATTGTTTGACATGTTATAATTCTGTTTTAATTTTTATTTTCATTCCGTTGACATGTTACGAATTCAATTTTAATTTTTATATTTAATATTTTGACATTTTGAATTTTGATACTTTTTAACATATTTTTTTCATTTGTATAATTTACTCTTTTTTTGCAATAACTCTTATAACAAATTGTATTTTTAGTTATAATAGAAAGCTTTGTTAAAAACTTGTAATCAATGTTATTATTTCAAGGCAGCAAGCACTATAGTTCTGGTGAGCGCTATGTACGCCTTAATTGTCATGTGCATTAGAAATACTGTTATGGATCTTTTTTTTTTAATTATGTTGCAATGTATGTGATGTGGCTGTACTTAATATAAATAAATAAATAAATAGACCGGATCTGCGACCCACCAGCTCGTGCGTCGTACACGTATCTCTCAGCAACAGTGCTGTCGTCTGCATACCGGGTTTAAGCAGATCATTAATATGAACAGTGTTGATGAAAGCACCGACCCCTGAGGGACCCCGGCATTAATATCCAGCAGTCCAGATGAGCAGCCATCTATGACCACTCGGGTAGACCGATCCCTCAGGAAATTCGTGATCCAATCACATAATCCGGCGGGCAGACCGAAGGAAGGAAGCTTACTAATAAGGCTATCGTGCCAGACCCTGTCGAAGCCCTTCGAGATGTCAATGGAGACCGTAGTGCCCCCGTGCTTCTCTATGGCCTCACTCCAGATGTGAATGGCATACGCAAGAAGATCCCCAGTAGAACGATTTCGGCGGAACCCGTATTGTCGGTCACTAAGGACATCATTCGCTTCTAGGTATGCCAGGAGCTTTTGATTCAGCACGCGTTCCATACTCTCACAGAGTATGGACGTTACCGAGATAGGTCTATAATTTGACGGGTCAGATCGAATACCTTTCTTGGGCACAGGCTGCACGTTAGCTTGCTTCCAAGTCTTCGGCACTTTCCCAGTCTCAAACAAAAGGCGAAATAGGCGTGTCAAGATCGGAGACAACTCAGGCGCACAAGCCTTCAGACCAATTGACGGTATCCCGTCGGGAGCACTAGCCTTGTTCACGTCTAGGTTACGCAGTACCCTACGGACGTCCTTCTGATGAATGCGAATGTTCGACATACTCGACTCGCATCCATCAGGAGAAGCAGGGGGCCTCGCGCCACCAGGATCCAGACGTGAAGATTCCGCAAACAAAGAATCAAACAAGTTCGCTTTCTCCTCAGCGGAGTGGGCCAACGTCCCGTCGGGTCTCAGCAGTGGTGGTAGTGAGGGGCGGCAGAAGTTCGAGACGACCGACTTAGCCAGGGACCAAAAAGGCTTACTACCCGCTGGGTATGAAGAAAATTTGTTCCCTATTCGACTAATGTGGTCAAACCGAGCCCTCCGCAACACCTTCTTGCAGGACTTGGCAGCCCTGTTAAAGGCTCTCTTCTTCTCACTCACGTCATTTGCTTTACGCGTACGAGCATCGACCCATGCTAGGTACGCCGAGTGCTTAATCGCATCAGCGCGATTGCACTCGGCATTAAACCATGGACGAGCTTCGCCAGACATGGTTACGTCAGAGAACGGAATGTAGTACTCCATTCCCCTCCGCAACACATCCGTCACGGCGTCCGCACACAACGAAACATCAGTCGAAGAAAAGCAAGTAGGCTGCCAAGGATAACATGCGAAGAAAGATCGCATGCCATCCCAATCTGCTGACCTGTATCGCCATATCCGCCGGGTGCCTCCCGAGTAGACCGACACAGACTTCACCAGACAGTGGTCCGACCTACCCAGTGGTGATGAAATCGTCACCGATTAGCGGTCTGGATCTATTGTCAGCAGAAGGTCCAAGCAATTGGCAGTGTGCGAATCAACATCCGGCACCCTCGTTGCCCTTGGACCAGCTGGGTAATATTTAACGCTAGCGCTAGCTTTCGCGTCTCTCGTCCAGCATGGTCTGTGCACTGGTATGGGAAGAGCCACTCCTGATGGTGGGCGTTGAAGTCCCCCAGTTACACCAATTGGGCAGAAGGGTACCGCTGCTGAGCCACATCCGCCGCCTGACTCAGGTGCTGTGTGAGCCCAGTTGTGTCCAAATCACTGCTGTGCGAACGATAGACACAGGCGTAGACAATTTTGTCGAGGCCTGTGTCCACTATAACCCACAGCGTTGAGAACCTGGAGTCTTCAAGTTTGCGGAGACGCCGATCGCAGATGTCGTCCTGGGCGTATATACATAAGCCCGCCCGTGGTCTAAAATAGTGCTCCAGGGTAAACCCTGGGTAAGATGGGTATAACATGTCTGACGGATATCCAATCTGCGTCTCCGACAGGAATAAGAGCGCTGGTTTCTCAGTCTCGAGGTTGTGGTGGACTGCGGCGAGATTTGAGTGCAGACTTCGTATGTTAAAGAGGTGCACTTTGTGTGAGAGGGAGTGCTGCCACTGTACAACTTTTCTATTTTTATTTCTAGTCATGATTTGAGTGAATAAGGTAGAGGAGAAGGAAGTGAAATGAGGTTCCATGCTGCTAACCTTCAGGCACGCTCTGACAGGATGGCATCATTGGGGGACTAGCCTGGAGACTGCGGGGATGCCCGAGCCCCCCGGGAAAGTCATCGCGCCCTCTCGTCTGGTCGCCAACCAGCAAGATGGTGCATTCCGGGATTTTCAGACAGTTGGCGGGGCAGCCTTTCATGTGTTTTTAAAACACTACTTGGGCCCCCAACTACCTGCGGTAGACCAGCGGCGTACCGTGCCTCGCATCCCGCTACCCTCCGCGACTAGTCTCCCGATACGCCCATGTCAGCGCAAGCCTGGTTGGTCTGCCTGCATTGGAACAACTATTTCGACCCAACTCCTGTGAATTGGCTACACTGGGCATTACCAGAACGCGGCTAGGCCACTTGGCGGTACGTCTTTGTCCAGTGGGTGGTCACAAGCAATCGGCCGAAGCCCACCACCAGTTAGTGTCACTTGATTCACCCGGGGACCACGTGTAGGGTCTAATATTAGGTATTCTCTTAGGGACGCGGGTGACTCGGCCCCCAAAAAATATCACTTTATTGCACTATGTCCGTGTGCGCTCCGGTGGCACTTATCCACGAAAGCGGCGGAAAACCATATCCTTGAGGTCAAAAGCTTTCCTCCATCACCTGAGGTAGGTAGCATATTGGGATGCGCACCACAAACGCCTTAAAGTTGACGTTGCGATGCGCCTCCAGCAGCTGCATCCTCGGCGCGTACTTCAGCCTGTGGCGCACGTACTTCACGATGTCTTCCGCGTCAGTAGTGTAGTGGAGACGGAAAATGTACACCGGGGTATTCGGCTTCGCAGCACGCAGTTTTTCGTTTGGCTCCTTAGGAGCCTTGCCAGAGCGGTTCTTACAGCTACTCTACCGGCGCTTCTTCCTTTGCACCGTCACGAAGCCGTCATCATCAGCCCGGCCCGTTTCCATTAAAGGCACGGGCTTTGCGGGGGGAGCAGTTGGGGTGCTCACAGTGACCAACTGGTCAGATGGTCGCGTCAATCGGGCAGCGCTGTGGGGACGGGAGCGGCGCTACGAGGCATACTTGCGGCGCGCAACGCAGACTCAGCAATCGGCGCCGCCGACAAAACTGCTGATGCAAAACTCGTGACCGATGTGTTCAGGCGGCCGACACCTCGGCGCGAACTAACATTGCTTACACGCGCAGCCGCCGCCGGTAACCCAGTTAACGCTATATAGTAGCACAACTCATCGAGTTCTGTGCGCAGGTCTGCGACGGTGATCTGGGATGTCTCCCTCTTCCTCTGCACATCAGCTAGACTAGCCTTCAAAGACACGATGTTCTTCAACAGGCTCGTAACGTCGACGTGGTCGAACGTGACTGGAGGTAACTTGCTCAGGTCCCTCGCCACAAACGTCGACACGTCGTCAGGGTCGGTTGCTTTCAGAAGCGTGATTATATCTTGCACACTTTTCCTTGTCCCGTCACGCCGGCGAGACACCATCTGGTCGACTTTATTAAGGATTGCAGACACCTCGTCCATCACGTCCAGTTTCTGCTGCAGGATCGCCGAAGTTTTTCACTCATGGCCACAAAAGTTACGAGCGTCGGCTTGCGCCTCGCTACCCGATAATAGTAATATGTATTAAGAACCGTGTCGCAACGTCCGCCTCAGAGCGCAGTACACACACAAGTGATATGCACAAGGTCATTGGCATATATACAAGCCATTACATATACATAATTTATGCCAGCAATATTAGCTCCACCAGATTTTTACGTTGTAGGTTGTTAGTAATAAATAAATTGTATTTACCGACATTTCATATTACTTTGAAAATATTATTGTCCCGCTAGATTAGCTTACGCTCATACTGTGTGTGGTATGGAAAGAACCAAAAGGAAAATGAGGAAGCCCATCTAGAAGATGTGTTAGTGATATCAAAGACATAGAGGGTGCGAATTTCAAGAGATAGACTTCAAAATATAATAAAATGAAATTGAAACTGAATTAAAAATTGAACTTCTAATTTCAATAAAATAGTTTGAAATCTTAAATATTATTGAAAATTTTACAAACAAAATGTTGCAAGAAAAAAGATAAACGCAAAGAAATAAAAATCTCGAGTTTCAGTATTTGTTATCGAACTCCCCCGAAACGGCTTGACCGATTTTTATGATTTGATAGGTTTGAGAATAGGTCGTAAGCTACTTTTTTTGATGTTTTTTTTTATTTTATTTTATATAGCAAAACAACGTTTACCGAGTCAGCTAGTGATATAAACGGTGCCATTTTAGTTTTATTACAAAGGCGGCCTACTTAATCTACCCGATAAAACTACCTCTACGCGCAATTTTTTTTTTAATAATTCAATAAGATAACAGGTAACAACGCATTAGAAAAAAATTTGCCGTTCCATTCCGGGGCGTATTTGGCACAAGGTTCGGACTGCGCTTGCTCCTGTATGTTTCAAACTACGTCATATGTGATGGTAATGAATCATATTTTCATGTTTTTATTTATTCAAATGTTCATAAATTTCATTTCTTTTTTAATGAATATGTAGTAATCATTGGACAGATGAAGTGGGCTACCATTGACTGAAATGGCACCGTGTACAATTGCATTAAAATCAGCAACGGAATGCAGTTTTTACAACACTGATTATTTTGATTACAGATGCTGAGAGAAAGTTGTGCAAGAATATACAGCGCTTACACCGATCGACATTTAACAAGTTGAATGTATGTGGGGTGTTCAGCGTTGATGCTGCTTTTCCGTTAAAAATGATGGCGTTACTTACTCACTATACCTTTGTACTGATGCAGTTTGCATTTTTGTGAACATGGATATATTGTTATTAATCAAAACGTTTATTTCGGACAATAAAAATCCATAATACACTCATCAAATCAAATAAACAATAATTAAAATAAACAAAAAGTAAATTAAATTAAAACAAACTTGAAAATTATATCAAAATCAAAACAAATCGCCAGTTTGCACACACGCAAACATTTCAGACGCACTACAGTATCTAGGGAGTCTCAACGGCACCATGAAGGCATTATTATACTGTACACATAGAGCGTTGTAGGTCTGCTGCGTATATTTCACCCACAGGCTGCACGTGTAAAAGGATTGACAATACGCTTTAAAAATACGCTTTTTTAAACTATATTTACATCATCCGCACAACGTGCAAACCTGCGGGCTACCATATTACATCGGATCGACAAATGATGTTCTTATTGAGAGGTTAACATTTTAGATTTTTTCGTTGAACAAAAATTAACGTCATAGCCTTAGAAATAAACTCTAATATACAGATTCTTTCATAACAAGAGTGTTTTTCTGAAGTTTCCGTATCAACTGCCGTTCTATTCTTAACTTAATTTACATTTTAGTGTTCCAAACGTCGGTTTTAAAAAACTGAACCCTTAGAGGATCAATCGTATCGTTCTGTTTGTGTGTCTGTCCGACTGTCATAGATTTCACTCCTTATCTACTGGACCAATTCAGTTTAATACAAATAGAAAAATTCAATACACATAATTATGTATATATGAACTTCTGCGACCCAAATATTGAGTTGACCCTGTATTCAAAATTTAGGTCATAATTTTTGCTTTTACGGATCTTTTTGTTACGAGGTTTTTGTTGATCCAGCACATCTTTTTAGAGGGAAAATGCTAAAACGTCAAAACAAAATTTGAGTAAACATCTTATTGAGACAAGCTATGAATGAAGTAAAAATAAATATTTCTCACCACTAAATTATTTTTTTTAAGATATTAATTTTTTACTACTTAATACCACTTATTTTATTAAAGTTTACAAAATAAAGTGGTGTGCCATGAAGTTCTAACCCTATCTCCTGAACTAGTTGGTAGCCTGTATCTCAGGGAGTAGGTAGTGTTCAGCCATGAGTTTTACAATACAACTTACCGAATACCACTACTACTCAGATTATTCGGTATTAAAAGCGGGAGTATATCTGAGGATGTGGTGTGTAAGTGTTAGCGTATAGATGTGGGGGGAGGAATGTAATATGTATGGAGAGTGTGTAAGGGGATATAAAAGAAAGAAAATACTTTAATTCCGCCAGAAATGACGCACAAAATCACCAAATTAAATAAAACCAGTTACAAAGTTAAAACTAAAACTATTTACAATATAAACTATGTCAGGACCGGACATAACCTACCACGAGGCACTGGTCACACCACAGACAAAACCGAACACAGTTCAATAGTTGTCTATGGTGTGACGTCTGTCACTGACTGACAGTGACAAGTTGACAACACAAAAACAAAACAAACAATAATAATAATACAGAAATGAACGTGACGGCGCTACGTCATCGTACGGTTGTACACGACATGTGCACCGGACCGATCAGGCGATATCGCCATCCCCACCTCCCCACTACTCGACTTGTTTGTGCTTGGAAGTAAAAATAGACCGCGCGGAGCGATCGGGGCATTCTATTCTAGACCTCGGTCCGAAGCACATGTTGTCATAGCGCCTAGATTTGCTAATATCGTGTTAAAACCTTTTAGTTAATAATTATGATAATTAATTGAGTTCACAGGTATAATTAATAAATTATGTGAGTTAATCGAATAAAATTGATTAATAAGTAAACTACCTACTTTTTACTTTAAAATATCTAATCCTGATAATACGCCTACATCAGAATTGGGACGTAACTCAAAGGGCCCACGTGGAGATTTGTGACAATGCTAGTGAAATATGTGGCGGTTACGTTTTGAAATGTAAAATTAAAATTGCGGTTTGTTTTTAAAACGCATGCGCTTATCCAGACGCTAAAAACTTGATGTGTGCCGTGAAGTGTCGTGAAGTTAAATCCGATAGACCGGAGTTCGACGCACGATCATAGTGCGTCACCGTGGTGGTAAGTTTTGTCGAGAATGCAGTGATGTGCAGAGCAGTTTATTGTTTTACCATAAGGCGCTGAAGAGCTTTGCGCCGAATTCCTATTCGACGAGTTTTATGCGGCTACCCTCGTCAACCTGAACTAAACCAGTTCCGTCCTGAGGCAAGCAACTTCACAACAGCTGGTCAGGTCAAGGAGAGGAGTGTAAACTTATATGAAGATATCTACGCCGATCTGGTGAGTCGTTTAAACTTTTTAATTACTGTAGAGCTGAGGTGCTCATTAGTTAAACATTTTTTTTATTTTGTTTACGAGTGATCATTTTTTTTTCATATATATATTTGCTTTTGTTATTTATAATACATTTTGTTATATAACCCGTATTTTTATTTTTGTCTATTTTTAAACATCACCTGTACGCTATGCATAGCGTCCGATTTATCGGACGGGCTATGAGATCTGAATTATCAAACAAAAAAAAAAAAATTGTCATTAAATCATCAAAGATACTCTAAATGATAAAATAATATAGTTACCGTAACGAGAATGGTGTGAATAAACTTTATGCTTTAATGGGTTAATTGCAGCAACAGTGGCATTCATTAGATCCTCCAAAGTACAGGAGAATGGGCACTTGGGGCACTGTAACATATGGCTCGTGCTCTGAAAACGGGCACTGCACTCACGTTGGGTATCCAACAGATCATCAGATCCCCATTTCGCCAAGTTGTGTTTGCATCGGCCTACCTGAGTGTGCAAATTGCGCTGGCGCGCGATTTGACGCTTTCCAAAGGCTATTGCAATTTACGACCTGGGGGCAATTGCTCTTTGGGTTTTATGAAGTGGTGAGTTGGTGGATACTTCTCTTTCTACAGTCTGCTTCTCCCTTTAGGTGGCATATCCAGGATCGCCTGTGTAGATAGAAGGAAGCTCTTGCGACTTTTTAGTCTTCCCGAAGTTGGCATGTGGCCATACAAGGGATGTTGGGAATCGGTTTTCTGATCCTTCGAACAGCAGGAGGTGCGATGCCTGCAAGCGGGTAGAGTTTGTTTTGTAGAGTCTATTTTAAGCAGCCTGATATTATCTGACACGTTTCATTTAAGGCAATGTCTACTTTCCGAGAAAGAGCAGGTCGGTGCCACACTGTGCAAGCAAACACGCCAGCAGAAAAAATAGGGACATGCCGGTTGTACGGAGAAGATCGGGTGCCGCTCCCCAATTGATGGAAATTAGGCAACGGAGCAAGTTATTCCGGGTTCGACGGAGCTAAATATTGTAAGTTTGACTTTTACGCTTAGGCCCTATCTAACGATACACCGAGATATTTTGGATTCGAGCAGTGTTGGACCTTAGTTCCACGCCATGTAATGTTAAGCATTCGATTTGCGTGCCTATTGCAGAGATGGAAGGCGCACGACTGTCTCTTAGATGGGCTCGGCCATATAGCATTGAGGTCATACTAATCTCCCAGTACACTGAGTGCCATTGTACGTTTATGCTCCACGTCCATAAAAGTCGCTGCTTGGTTTGCTAGAGCCAGGTAATCAAAATCAAAATCAAAAAGGCATTTATTCAAACTAGGCTGAAAATCAGCACTTTTTGAACGTCAAAATTTACATGAAGACAGTCCCCCAAATCGCCCAGCCCGTCACCACTTCCTAGTGTTTTAGCTGGGAAGAAGAAGTGGCCAACAAACTCCCCAGCAACACAACTGTCTGTTAAGTTTAAAGAACTTGAACATTATTCAACATTTTATGATAGATGTCGATCATTAAATTAAATAAATGGATGGCACATGTCCGCTAGCATACTATTTTATCCCAAAAATTACATATGAAACAATGATAAAACTAATTACATATACAGGTAATTAAATAAGTAAACTCAAGCATACAATACTAATCAAAATGAGCCTCCAGGAAAAAATGGCGTGCCCGCTTACATGTTCAACAATGCAATTTAACCATAATCTGTGACCCAAAGTCACAAGTGATAAACTAGGACCATCGCAGTTAAATTATAACACTAAAATTTTAACAATAATAAACCACGGACAGCAAGACGACCAGTCACCACAAGCAGCACCCGTTCACGAGCATAACGCAAAGATCAGCCATTATCTCCCTCGCCATATTAGAGGGAAGGAGGTAACCCGATCCCCGACGCTACCGCAAGCAGCGACGTCTAAGGGAGCATGACGAACCTGCTGCCGGTTTCTCAGACAAAATCATACTTATCAATTTGTCGAGGTCGCTAGTTAATCACATACTGCAATACAACTCATAAAAAACAAGCTAATGAGAAGATTATGTCAATAAATAAAAATAAAAAAACAAAAAATGACCTATACGGTCAGAATAATAAACAATGTCATCTTGAGCAAGTAAAGAATCTACGAAAGAACATTTAGCATTGTCTCGTGTTCAACACAGCGACCAACTATTTTTATCGTCGAAGTAATCGTTTATAGTATAGTATGCCTTCGAAATAAGGTTAGATTTCACTTTCGCTTTAAAAGCATTAAAAGGCAAGTCTAGAAAAGAAAGAGGTAACTTATTATAAAAGCGGATACCGATCCCCACAAAATGGCCCTGGACCTTGTGACTGTTCCTAAGTTACCCTAGGCTGATAAAATTTTCGTTTTTCCTAAAATTAACCTATTGTTAAGTTAGGTCCTGCCGGTAGGCAGAAGGACCACGCCCCGCCAGCCGCGTGGTCCCGTAGGGCTCGTCCCAGACTGGACACCCTCCCGCCAATAGTAAGAAGTGAATTCCCAGAAACTACTGCCTTGTCCGACCTTTGAGGCTGCGGGACAAGGAGGGGATGCAAGGTGAAGTTAATATTGGGAATTCACGGTTAGTATACAAGCATTAAACAATAAATAATTATGGAACAATAACGAGATTACAATGTATGAAGTTAAGAAGACAAGAGGACTGCAAAAGGGAAAATGACACGTAACGCTTGTGTGGAAATAGTTAATTTCAAAACGCGATAGTGAATTTATTTACAATAATCTAGAGACCCACCCCAGTGATGTACGGCCGTCTTACAACCGCCTGTACATCGTACGTGTGCCGTCGAGAGTCCTAGGTGCATAGGTCTAGAGAGAACCTGCTGCGGTCACAACAATACACGTTCCCTACACTCAAGCATGTCTTACACAATCCTAAGGCAGAGAGACTGCGAAGTGCCTCTGTCATTGAGCGAGACATGTTCCCAGAAATTCTGGACGCGCGCTATATAAATTAGCCCCTTACATCGGCCTATCAACCCATTACTAACACAATATATAACTTAGCTCAAGCGTACCGCGTCGTCAGTCGTTGGCAGAATTCTCTACAAAAGTCTTGCTGCGCGCCGAAGTGGGTTTTGGAACTCGACACCTCGCATTTCCTTAATCTAACCCCATTTAGAGGAAGCTTGCAGTGTAATCGGCAGCCGTGCGGACATTCTTGTCAGGCATCGGGGCGTTTCGACTGGGCATCCAAATTACGTGTTTCGTCAAATATTATTTTTTTGTATCAGTGAGAGGCCCGAAAACCAAGTTGGATTTGACGAGACACATTTACTAACGTTCCTCAGAACGGCTATAAATCCAGTTAAGGGTACTTGGTGAAGCCTACCCCCGCTCCCGGGAAATGCGCGTACATCAAAACAATGTAAAATATTCTGCGGTCAGTCGGTCCATTGGGAGAGGTAACCTCTACCAATGTTTGGTTGATACGACATAACTTTAGGCATTGCAAGGAACCATTATAGTTCAAACAGGCCCTAACTTGTAGCGAGTGTTATTCGGTTCAGCCTTCCATAAGCAGTGTCTTAGTGCAGGGTCTTGGTAAGGTTTGTCTAAAGTCAGATTAGAGTCATTGTTGTATTCAGTCTGTTGCTATGTCTAAAGCACACTCTATAGGAAGGCTTTCTCCGAGTCCCTAGAACCTTAACACAGGTGTCGGTTACCTCGTTTAAGTCAGACAGGGTAATAAGGTAGGATAATACACACAACACTCACCCATTAGTTCACCAACACACACACATATTAACACTAAATTAATCTAACTTATGTTTAACTTAATAAGTAATAATGGCTATCCTAAGGGTTACAACGGACCACACGTCTGCTAGTTTATCTAACACCAGCCTATATCTTATGGCGTATAGCCATCTCCGAGACATAGCCTCCGGCCTAATCAAACCTAACTCGGTTAACTAGCACCGGCCACTCCCGAGACCTAACACCGAGTGACGCCAACGCCTTCAGCGTCGAGCCTTGCGATTTCCAACAGATGTGGCTACCTGGTAAGACCTCAACCGAGCGCGAGTCGGTCCCGCACACGATGGGTTCCGCACCATAAACTTTAATTTGTATTATTTGCTACTTTACCAGCAAAGTAGATATATAATCCGTGAAAACTTCAACTGTCCAGCATTGTGGCCCTTGAGACAGCGTCCACCGACCGGCAGACGGACGGACGGACGGACGGCCAAGGTCTAGTGACAGGCTACGCGCTTCACTCGTCGAGCATGGAACCCCAATATGTTTGGCGACTCACTGTCGGACCCTTTTTTTGTGTAATTTCTTAATTGTTTTAAGAATTCGCTTGGGTTTTTTCTAAGGTGATTTATCGCAAACAGATGAGTGAGAGTGTTTTTAGAAATCAGATATTTACTCTCTTATTTGGTCCTGGCTATTCAAGTATAATTTATGACTCTTCTAAGTGTCTCACAAAATGTGAACCGTTTCGAAATAAAGTAAATATTTTGTATTATTAGGAGTGTCATACTGTCACAACCTTACGAAGACGGTGGAAAGGAGCATGTAGTTTGTGCTTATTTCTGGTGTTAAAGCTGTGGATATCACTAGTTTTGGCATATAAATGTATATTTTGCCTGATATACACTATGTTGGCAAAAATGAACTGCGAAGCAACCGTGAGAATACCTATTTCTTTAAAAAGTTCCCTTAAAGAGACCCTGGACCCTAGCTGGTATATCGCTCGTACGGCTCGCTTTTGTAGGACAAATATATTTTGTATGTCAGCAGCTTTTCCCCACAGTAGCATACCATAGGACACAACACTATGGAAATAACTAAAATACACTAACCGAGCTGTGTCGACGTCAGTAAATTGTCTAACTTTCCTGACGGCGTAGGCGGCAGAGCTAAGCTTTCCCGATAGTGTTGATATATGAGGGCCCCATTGAAGTTTGGCATCAACTGTTATGCCCAAGAAAACAGCTGAGTCTACAGTTTCGAGCACCTCGTCACTTAAAATGATATTGGGTCCTAGATTTTTAACATTTGGTAAGGCAAATTTAATACATTTTGTTTTCTTAGGGTTTAGAACTAGATTGTTTGTTGTAAACCAATTCGTAACCATGGTGAGTGCACTATTTACGTCGTCAAAATCGTGTCTATTTCTATCAACTTTAAAAATAAGTTAAGTATCATCAGCAAAGAGAACAACATCACATATATCCTTTAAATCCGCGTACAAGAACCGATCCTTGTGTTAGGTGGAAGGCGGGTCGTTCGCGCAGATATTAAAAAAAGCGTCGGCGCCAACACGCTGCCCTGAGGGAGACCATTCTTTTGCCGTCGCCATCTACTCTTGGTGAATTGGAAGCACATACCTGGAAGCGGCGGTTGCAAAGAAGTTCGCTTGAAATGGGCACAAAGCCTTGGTCATTGGTTAAATAATGCTGATGAAGCGATATTATTTTGCTATCGCTGATCGAGTCATGAAGTGAAATACCAGAGAGCTTTTATTTTTTTGGACATTAGAGCGATTTAGTTACCTAATACTTTATTTTGAATATTTTGATTTTATATCACCATTCATAAGCATAGGCCGCTTTCTTGTGCCAATGATCTGATTAAATTCAGATTTTTATTTACTTTGATACTGTGACTACTACGCTAACCTAAAACCTTTAGTCCCACCACAGCTTTTATTGGACTTGTACTCTCGTAGCGTTTTTCAGTTTCAGATATCGTATCATGGTGTATGAAGCCAGCAGGAGGCTATAGCGGTTGGCATGCTGCCATAACTGCTGAGCAGTTGCAACAACTGCTGAGCAGTTGCAACAACTGCTGAGCAGCTGCAACTTCTGAGCGGTTCTGAGCGTGCTTGCAGACCGAAGGTCGGCAAGCAGTTGGCAGGCTAATAGCGTTCAAGGCCGACTGGAATACTTTGTGAGTCGCTCAAGTTTTATTTGAATAGCAAACAAAGCTTTAAAGGGATTGATACCAATTCGGTGGTTGGATTGATAGTGCTAGGTAATTTTGACATAGTACAAAGCGGGTACTAAAAAGAGTTTCCCATTAGCGGTAATAGTGTCAAAATTTTATTCAGTGTGAGCTTTAGGTTAAGTTATCGCATGGCAAGTACCACAAGGTCATTTTTCAACTTAGACGTTTTTTTTTAGTGAAAAATTGGACCTAGACTTTTGTATTAACGTACGGAAGCAGTTTGCCTTACATAACATCAGTTAGTAAATTTGATAGTATCAAAACTATCATGAACAGCAATTTGATTTTAATGACATTGATAAAAGCTTTAAAGGTACAGAGAATTCTGAGCTATTACAATTTCTAAATAGATTTTCCATTTTGTGCGAGTTAATACGGGTGAGATTATAATAACATTGATTGATTCGAATCGCACAGTGCAGCGATGATTTTGATGATTGTAGATTAACGTAAAGTAATTCGTGAATGCTCACATGAACGTTAGATGCAGAAAATATCAGTGATGACGTGACGGCGAATAATAATAAAGAACTTGTTCATGAAACTACCCATAAAAAATAAGTTTTAAGTGGTACTATTTTAAGGTTCATCATGTCTCACACGTAAAAAAAAACAACTGCCGACTCTCGTACTTAAAAAGCCCGTAGCAGGAGTCTACTTACTACTTAATAGATCATGTAGGTACATCATCGGAAGGGTTTTTGGATCCTAAACCAATTAACGTTGTGACAAGTGCTTTAATTCATAGAGAAAATTAATTCAATCGAACAAGGACAAATCACGAGTTAATTGATTATTATATTAGCTACAGGGACCAGTTTAGTCCGGCCTAGCAAATGTAGGAACAGTTTAAATTAAAAGATACGACAACACTGTTGGCGCAGTAGTTGGACGCTTGGCTGCTGCGCTGCGTGTCGTAGGTTCGATTTCCGCACGGAACAAATATTTGTATGGCTTACAGATAGTTGTTCCGGGTCTGGGTGTCTGTGCGAGTGAGTTTGTATGTTTGTGAACGCACCCACAAAACAGGATAGATTCCTAGTGTGGGGCAGCGTTTAAAAAAAAGAAAAGAAAAAAAAAGAGAAACAAAGAACGAAAAGAGAAATAAAAGAGCTTGAAGAGTCTTCTATGACCGGACCAAGCAGTAATAATCCTGAAGGGTTAGTTAAACCGGACCGGGAGATTATAACACTGAAGGGTCGTTAGAACCGGACCAGTAGTTACAATTCTGAAGGGTCTTTAGACCGGACCAGAAAATTATAACTCTGAAAGGTCATCAGACTGGACCAGTAGTATAATTCTGAAGGATCATAGGACCGGACCAGAAGATATTACTCTGAAGGGTCATCAGACTGGACCAGTAGTATAATTCTGAAGGGTCATAGGACTGGACTAGAAGATATTACTCTGAAGGGTCATAGGACCGGACCAGAAGATATTACTCTGAAGGGTCATCAGACTGGACCAGTAGTATAATTCTGAAGGGTCATAGGACCGGACTAGAAGATATTACTCTGAAGGGTCATAGGACCGGACCAGAAGATATTACTCTGAAGGGTCTTAGGACCGGACCAGAAGATTATTACTCTGAAGGGTCGTAGGACCTGACCAGACCATGAGATAAGATTTTAATGTCAGGATGAACGAACACTAAAGTTGTGGTTCTCATTTAAGATACCTAAGTACTTTTAAGGTGCGCGTTCGAGGACGTACGCACGTCAGAATGGCCGTGACGGCGCTACTTCATCGTACGGTTGTACACGACATGTGCACCGGACCGATGTCGCCATCCCCACCTCCCCCACTACTCGACTTGTTTGTGCTTGCAAGTAAAAGTAGACCGCGCGGAGCGATCGGGGCATTCTATTCTAGACCTCGGTCCGAAGCACATGTTGTCATAGCGCTCAGATTTGCTAATATCGTGTTAAAACCTTTTAGTTAATAATTATGATAATTAATTGAGTTCACAGGTATAATTAATTAATTCTTAATTAAGTGAGTTAATCGAATAAAATTGATTAATAAGTAATCTACCTACTTTTTACTTTAAAATATCCAATCCTGATAATACGCCTACAAACGATTTAGGTACAAATAACCTCTTGAATATTGTGCGGGGATTAAGGGGGTTTGCTGAATGAATAACTGCAGGAATACTCAGTGCAAATAATAATACTATATTTCGGTGTTAACGACACGGGTTAAGTACAGCAAGTGTCGCATGAACAAAAGACATTTACGCATTGCTAATTGCTCATTAAGTGAGTTGCTGCTATGCTGTGACGACCAGGCGCTCCAACAAATATACAAATTTGATACGACAGAGGGGTTTTCCTTCAAACTGCATAAACTAGGTACCATTTTCAAGCTCTGTACCAAAAATCAATTAAATAGGAGCAGTAGTTTAGTCGCAAATGATTTTTGAAGTTTTTGCCTCGTTTGAACACGATGTATCTTTCCTTACAGCTGTTATGTCTACGCATAGGTCAAGCACCTTAAAACGATAAATCTGAGTATAACCTACGATCCGTTGTTGCCGCTCTGACGCAAGTCGCAAGTACCACCAATTTTTCGCTAAAAAGATGGCAATGCAAACAAGGAAGCAATAAACACACACTTGCACTTTCATTACGAGAGTAACAATCATAGCAAAACAAGCCGCGCGTAAAAGAAATAGAAATAGGTCAGTGTGTTGTTATTGTATCCTAGATCGTTGCGATCGGTAAGTAGGGCCTCAGTGCGCCGATGCCTCCGATGCCTTTCGGAACGTATGTTACGTAACACGGAAGCTCTTGCGGCTCTTTTGTTTTGCGGAACTCGCGCGCAGACAATTGTGATTTTTGTTATTGTGATAGGACTCTAAATAAGTTTCTGACAGTATTTCTTTTTTTATTGTAACAGGACACGTAACTTGGGATTATTATTATAGTGTTAGTGTTTTTTTTTGTGATCGACTGTTTTTTATTGAGATAGGACACGTAATTAAACTTTGGTTGTGTGTGTGTGTAATTAAAGTGTTCAACAATGCCTCGTGTAACTTACACGGTGGCAGAATACACGGACATGATTTTAATTGTGAATGGAGGGTAGATCGAGAAATTAAAAATTTAGTGTTTTTGTTGTGATTGTTGTTGTGATTGTTGTTGTGTGCGTGCCTACTTCAAAACCTTACGGTCTATCATAAAAGTCAGTGCGAGCGGAGGCCTAAGCCCGCCCGCGCCACTGCCAGCCGCCCGCCCTGACACAAGATAACACATGCCCCGCTCCGGCGCGCGCGCGACGTTGCCGCTTTGTTACCTAGGTCAGTTGAACTTATTCACACAGGGTGGTTGCGTTTTACTCTGATTTGTAAGCTATTTAGTTTGTTTGAAAGAAAAAAAATCTCAATTTTGTTGGTTTTTATTTTTATACCGTATCGGATTAATACTAAACACGTATAGTATACGTAGCGTAATTTAATGCCCCTCTGTCATATCAATCTGTATATAAATTAAAGTTGTGCGTCGCATCCGAGCAAGAATCGGTCGTTGCTCAGCGTATGCCGCGACTCTGGACAAGTACAGCAATCAACAGCGCTGGTTTTCAGCAACTACCGTTTGAGTACCATTACGGCGTCCCACTGTGGAAAATCGTAGAACAAGTACTGATTGAAAATGGTTTTTGTCAATGTCACTATCGGCATGCCTTTTTTATTTTACTCAATAGTTTAAGGACCAAACTAGACTATAATATCAAAAAATTATACATATTATATGAAATGATTTTGTTACAATACCACAAACTTTATAGTTTTGACGGACGTCCATGTTAAGCCCGTTCACTTCATCACTTTCAATTTGATTTTATTGCTATACCTTACAGAAAAAGGTATACTGTATTATATATTTCTGAAAACCTCTTCTTTTGAAAAATATGAAACAACTAATATGTATTTAATATTATGTTAACATTTCTCTTAAAATAATTGCAAAATAAAATATGGTGAAAAAAAAGTTTTTTTAGAGTTCATCGAGACTTTTGACAGTTGCCCACGTTTACCCCTGCTTTACATTTAATGTTGATTTGTAGCCTAGCTATCCATAAACATAATCAAATAAAAAAAATCTGCGGATCCACAATAGATAGCGAGCGCTATCTATTGCGGTTTGAAATGTTGCTGTTTACATCAAGTTTGCGGTAAGTTTTGTAATTTATCATTGATATTAGGGCGTTTATCTTTTTGCGCTCATGTTGCGTGTGAAAATATTAATCAACAAAGTCCACACTAGCCTCATATTTCATATGGTATATAAACAGTTGTTTCATTTCATTATAAATAACAAAATAGTGGTCAAATAACAGAAGTGTAATTGTTATGAATACAGTATAACTACGTGTTTTGTTGACTCTTCAAAATGTCTACTTTCAAGTGTTCTAAACGTGAAATAATACTTTCGTATATCGAAGGAAGAAAATCATTGGAGGCATTATCAACAGTTTTAAAAGAAAATTATCATGTATCTGAAGACAACTTATGTTTCATCCTTGGTGATTTTCAAAGACATATTGTTCCCGCTTTTAATAAACGATGGACAGAAGCTTCACGGAAAAGGATTTATTTTTAATGAAAAACAGTAATTGGTTGGAATCAGAACATTCAGTAACTTTACCGAACTCTGAAGACGTTACAACCGTCTCCACACCACCTACTTCTTCTGGGAAACGTGGGAGACCGTGCGTATCTTATCCAGACTTTTCAGAATCCAGTAAAAGAAGAAAAAATACAATGTTACTTAGTGATTATGGATTATTAATATGGATTTAAATACGTCATTAAAGCATTTTGCAGTACTTCCTATTGGTCAACTTTCGGAAGATGCACAAGAATCTCGTAATAAGGATTGTAAAAAAAATCGTCTACATCATGCTAGAAAATGCTCAAGATCCGCTACAAACGACGATGTATTTCATACTCTTCTTTATACTTCAGATCCTTACATAACCAGCATTAGAAAACCGTATACTAAAAACGTGAAGGAACTTGATGAAGACACCTTAGATCTTTTGAAAGTCAACGAATTCATTTTAGATCCCGAAGTTCATCAAGTATAAATAACATAACATTTAGTAAACATTACAATTAATTAATTAATCTGTGTTTGATTTTATTCACATTTTTTATTATTTAAATTGATTTGTATTTTGATGTACAACATATTGTACATCAAAATACAAATAAAAAATTCTAATCATAATTTTTGGTTTTTGTAAACAATAAAATTCGTTGTACCTATTCGTTGTTAAAAAAATAATATTGGACATTTTTGATAATTTTGAATTTGTTTTATTTTTTAATGTATGATTTTAAATTCAATCATAATAAATTACATTCTATTTGAAGCCATATATACTATTCTATATTTGTGCAAAATGTTAGAACATAATATTCAGTTACACAATTTTTGACTTCGCGGACAGTACAATTTTTGACTTCGCGGCTACAAGTATTGTTGATTGGTGGACCCGTGCGTAGATTACACAGGCATAGGCATCCAGGGAGGAGTCACAGAACCCATGTAACTCCATTGTCTGCTTTTCGCCACACTTTAGCCATCTAGGTATTTCGCAAGAGTTTATCGCCCTTACGTCCGCTTGTATCTTGCACCACTCTGCATGTATGTTGTCGGACACTTCGTCGTCCCATTGTAAGTTTCCATCCCATAATTTTTGAAATAATAATTTCGATTTTGTTGACACGGGAGCCAGCCAGCCGAGTGGGGCAAATAGTTTTGATATTTTTGTCTGTTTCTTGTTCACTTCCGAAATTTTGCAGTGAAATGTAAATTTATCCTCTCTTGAGTTCCAGCACAAGCCTAATGTTTTTTGTGTATTTTCCGTTTTAAAGTTGAAGACAATCTTGTCGTTGTTGTGTTGTTCGGAGATGTCTTCCAAAAGTTCTTGATTGTTTGCTGACCATTTTCGAAGGTTAAACCCTCCATTTTTTAATAATTGTTTCAGATCTGTAATCAGTTTATTTCCTTGTTCGATTGAATGTGTCCCATGAATGAGGTCATTAATGTAGAATTATTCTTCCAGGACCTTTGAAGCTTCCGGGAACTGTTGGCGTTCATCTGTCGCCAATCTACTGAGGGTCATCATGGCTAGGAACGGCGCTGCCTTGGTACCGTATGTTACGGTTGTTAGTTGATATGAGCGGATAGGTTATTTCAGTGATTCCCGCTATACAATTTGTTGCATGTGTTCGTCTGCAGGGTCACCCAAATAGCACGAAACATCTTCTAAATGTCCGCTGTAAACGCATATTTGTGTTGCCTCCATTTTATCAATAATATTTGTAAGTCCTGTTGAAAATTAGGCCCTTTGTACATGAGGTCATTCAAACTGTATCCTAAAGAGGTTTGTGCTGACGCATTGAATACCACTCTGTACTTTGTTGTTGATGATTCAGCGCGTTGCATGCCGTGGTGAGGTAGGTAACATTCGAGTGTTTTATTACTGACTGTTGATTGTTTCATAATGACCTAGATATTGATCTAGGTCATTATGAAACAATCAACAGTCAGTATTCAGCCATGAAGTCTTTATAGGCCTTTGCCAAATGTGCTTGTTTTTCCAACTTTCTTTCTAAAGTTTTGAATTGGGCGATAGCCATTAGCTTAGACGATCCCAGTCTGCTCTCAAGTTCATTCTTCATCGGCAATCTGACTTCATATTTCCCACTTTCCAGGCGTTGCGTAGTGTTGGTGTAGTACTCAATGCATGTTTCATTTCCCACCGATAGGTTGGATTGATCCTCACGGATCAATCCAACTTTTTCTTCGGTTTCCCAGAACTTTTTGATGTCTTCCAGATTGTTTATGACCACATTGCAGTGAAAATTTAATGTAATCAGACGTGGGACTCGTTTGCCCCGCCTATTCCACGTGAATTCATGTAAGACCAATGCTGGGGCACGAGTACCTATCCGACGCCTTGTGGAGACTTATAATGCACACTTTATGAACACAGACATTTTCTTTTTTTCCAATAAAAAATTTAAAAATCTCGTAATAACTTCATTAGCATCAAAATTTTAAATTAGCACTTAATTCAATAAGTTTGAAACAATATTCTTAGAATCGGCTGCTGTTTTTCATTCATTTGATTAATCCGTGGACAATAGTGTGGGTTATATGTTTAACAATTTATATTAAGAATCTTATTGTTTCGCCTTAACATGTAACTGTTTTTTTGTCCCTATTAAGTAAAATAAAAAAAAAATTGACATTACCGCAGCCAACCTAGGTAGGTTTGTTGTGCTATAGGTTGAGTGACGTCATCGCCTTTTATTATTTCTCCTAGCATGATTTGCGAATAAATGTCAGCTCCAAATAGTAAATCCACCTGACGGCTGTCATGGAAGTCTGGATCTGCTAGGATGTTCTGTATGTGGGACCAAGATGGTTTTGCAAAGGTCTTATTTGGCAGGTTCTTTATCAAGTTGTTCATGATGAAGACAGACGTTTGGAACTTAAAGTCGTTGTAAACAGAACTGCAAGTAATTGTTGTCATTCTTTTGCAGTGATTTTCTTTCTATCCAACTCCAAAGATGACTATTTTGCATCTCTCGCACTTGACACCGAGAAATCGCAATTTGATTTGGATCCCATCAGCTGTTTCTATGTTTACTACAGCGGTCGCTAGTAGTATCTCCGAAGTATCAGCGTTCTTTGATACATGGAAGCATTTGTTTGTTTTCCTGTTTTTTCCTTGATACATGCATCGGGTAGCAATGTATTATGTTGATCCGCGCACTTGTGACATCGGTGAGCTGACGTACATTTCTTTCCGTTATGGCTGAACAGGCAATTTACACTAAGGCACCACAATTTGGTATACAAAGCTTTTTTAGTTCATGGAACTGGTTTTCGTACCTAGTGTAGCGTTCTTCGTACACTATCATCTTCTCTCCGTTGGTTTCGCACTCTATCTCCCAGTGAAGGTTGTCAATAACTGACCAGCGCGTTTGAAGTGATTGCAGAGCGTGTTGAAATTCCCATTTTTCAGATAGAAACTCCACGTGTATGTTCGCAACTGTTCTCATTAAGGCTTTGAAGTTTGCCGTCTGTTTGCGCATCATGTCGTCCAGCTTGCTATTGGATCCTGTATCCCTTTTCGCAGTGTTTTGTTGTTCTTGCCGAGTAGGAGGAGGTGATGGTTCCCTGTTTGGATTATCTTGATTGGCATCTCTAGCTTGATCTGCGACCTCCCTCTTCAAGGATTCTTGTTCCTGTCTTGTTTGATCTGAGGTTCCTTCCCCTGTTTGTTGGTTGGCACCTCCAGATGTTTTTTGTTTGTACCAATTGCTCCCTTGAGTTGTTCGTGTTGTTGAAGAATAAGCTCCTTTACTTTTTTGTAGCACTGCAGCGTTATGTTATAGCAGTCATTCGTAAAGTAGGGATGACTTCTACTTTGTTCCGTAAACAAGCGGTCATGATTGAATTGGTATTCTGACCACAGGTTTTCCAACATTGCCTTACGGCGTTTGAAATAATCGGCGTTTTTTTCTGTCCCAACCATCTTTCTTGATGTTTATTCCGATCTTCTTTATGCTGTCGTAGAGTTCGTTCTGATTCTGGTATAAATCAGCTGACGACATGTTGTTTTTCTTGTTAACTTCAAGGTGAACTCTTCTGTTCCGTGCGTCGACTGTTGCTCCACACTCCTGTTTTTCGTGATGTGTAACCTTTCCCCTCTACGATATGCGCCTTCTCAATTGGTTACTGGGGCGACTCGTTTCTGAGAGACCAGTCCAACCGATTCGCGACCGTAAAAGGTGTAAATCACACGACACTAAGTTGCTCGAAGGACCATATGTTGGGGCGTAACTCCCAACAGTGAAAATGTTATGTTGATGTTGTGTATTGGGATGTCATGTTAAATATTATGTTAAGTGAGTAAACAACCAATTGGTATAAAGGTTTTATTGCTACTAAAAATAACATGTTATGAGGTAACACATGGCTGTACATCGTACGTGTGCCGTCGAGAGTCCTAGGTGCATAGGTCTAGAGAGAACCTGCTGCGGTCACAACAATACACGTTCCCTACACTCAAGCATGTCTTACACAATCCTAAGGCAGAGAGACTGCGAAGTGCCTCTGTCATTGAGCGAGACATGTTCCCAGAAATTCTGGACGCGCGCTATATAAATTAGCCCCTTACATCGGCCTATCAACCCATTACTAACACAATATATAACTTAGCTCAAGCGTACCGCGTCGTCAGTCGTTGGCAGAATTCTCTACAAAAGTCTTGCTGCGCGCCGAAGTGGGTTTTGGAACTCGACACCTCGCATTTCCTTAATCTAACCCCATTTAGAGGAAGCTTGCAGTGTAATCGGCAGCCGTGCGGACATTCTTGTCAGGCATCGGGGCGTTTCGACTGGGCATCCAAATTACGTGTTTCGTCAAATATTATTTTTTTGTATCAGTGAGAGGCCCGAAAACCAAGTTGGATTTGACGAGACACATTTACTAACGTTCCTCAGAACGGCTATAAATCCAGTTAAGGGTACTTGGTGAAGCCTACCCCCGCTCCCGGGAAATGCGCGTACATCAAAACAATGTAAAATATTCTGCGGTCAGTCGGTCCATTGGGAGAGGTAACCTCTACCAATGTTTGGTTGATACGACATAACTTTAGGCATTGCAAGGAACCATTATAGTTCAAACAGGCCCTAACTTGTAGCGAGTGTTATTCGGTTCAGCCTTCCATAAGCAGTGTCTTAGTGCAGGGTCTTGGTAAGGTTTGTCTAAAGTCAGATTAGAGTCATTGTTGTATTCAGTCTGTTGCTATGTCTAAAGCACACTCTATAGGAAGGCTTTCTCCGAGTCCCTAGAACCTTAACACAGGTGTCGGTTACCTCGTTTAAGTCAGACAGGGTAATAAGGTAGGATAATACACACAACACTCACCCATTAGTTCACCAACACACACACATATTAACACTAAATTAATCTAACTTATGTTTAACTTAATAAGTAATAATGGCTATCCTAAGGGTTACAACGGACCACACGTCTGCTAGTTTATCTAACACCAGCCTATATCTTATGGCGTATAGCCATCTCCGAGACATAGCCTCCGGCCTAATCAAACCTAACTCGGTTAACTAGCACCGGCCACTCCCGAGACCTAACACCGAGTGACGCCAACGCCTTCAGCGTCGAGCCTTGCGATTTCCAACAGATGTGGCTACCTGGTAAGACCTCAACCGAGCGCGAGTCGGTCCCGCACACGATGGGTTCCGCACCATAAACTTTAATTTGTATTATTTGCTACTTTACCAGCAAAGTAGATATATAATCCGTGAAAACTTCAACTGTCCAGCATTGTGGCCCTTGAGACAGCGTCCACCGACCGGCAGACGGACGGACGGACGGACGGCCAAGGTCTAGTGACAGGCTACGCGCTTCACTCGTCGAGCATGGAACCCCAATATGTTTGGCGACTCACTGTCGGACCCTTTTTTTGTGTAATTTCTTAATTGTTTTAAGAATTCGCTTGGGTTTTTTCTAAGGTGATTTATCGCAAACAGATGAGTGAGAGTGTTTTTAGAAATCAGATATTTACTCTCTTATTTGGTCCTGGCTATTCAAGTATAATTTATGACTCTTCTAAGTGTCTCACAAAATGTGAACCGTTTCGAAATAAAGTAAATATTTTGTATTATTAGGAGTGTCATACTGTCACAACCTTACGAAGACGGTGGAAAGGAGCATGTAGTTTGTGCTTATTTCTGGTGTTAAAGCTGTGGATATCACTAGTTTTGGCATATAAATGTATATTTTGCCTGATATACACTATGTTGGCAAAAATGAACTGCGAAGCAACCGTGAGAATACCTATTTCTTTAAAAAGTTCCCTTAAAGAGACCCTGGACCCTAGCTGGTATATCGCTCGTACGGCTCGCTTTTGTAGGACAAATATATTTTGTATGTCAGCAGCTTTTCCCCACAGTAGCATACCATAGGACACAACACTATGGAAATAACTAAAATACACTAACCGAGCTGTGTCGACGTCAGTAAATTGTCTAACTTTCCTGACGGCGTAGGCGGCAGAGCTAAGCTTTCCCGATAGTGTTGATATATGAGGGCCCCATTGAAGTTTGGCATCAACTGTTATGCCCAAGAAAACAGCTGAGTCTACAGTTTCGAGCACCTCGTCACTTAAAATGATATTGGGTCCTAGATTTTTAACATTTGGTAAGGCAAATTTAATACATTTTGTTTTCTTAGGGTTTAGAACTAGATTGTTTGTTGTAAACCAATTCGTAACCATGGTGAGTGCACTATTTACGTCGTCAAAATCGTGTCTATTTCTATCAACTTTAAAAATAAGTTAAGTATCATCAGCAAAGAGAACAACATCACATATATCCTTTAAATCCGCGTACAAGAACCGATCCTTGTGTTAGGTGGAAGGCGGGTCGTTCGCGCAGATATTAAAAAAAGCGTCGGCGCCAACACGCTGCCCTGAGGGAGACCATTCTTTTGCCGTCGCCATCTACTCTTGGTGAATTGGAAGCACATACCTGGAAGCGGCGGTTGCAAAGAAGTTCGCTTGAAATGGGCACAAAGCCTTGGTCATTGGTTAAATAATGCTGATGAAGCGATATTATTTTGCTATCGCTGATCGAGTCATGAAGTGAAATACCAGAGAGCTTTTATTTTTTTGGACATTAGAGCGATTTAGTTACCTAATACTTTATTTTGAATATTTTGATTTTATATCACCATTCATAAGCATAGGCCGCTTTCTTGTGCCAATGATCTGATTAAATTCAGATTTTTATTTACTTTGATACTGTGACTACTACGCTAACCTAAAACCTTTAGTCCCACCACAGCTTTTATCGGACTTGTACTCTCGTAGCGTTTTTCAGTTTCAGATATCGTATCATGGTGTATGAAGCCAGCAGGAGGCTATAGCGGTTGGCATGCTGCCATAACTGCTGAGCAGTTGCAACAACTGCTGAGCAGTTGCAACAACTGCTGAGCAGCTGCAACTTCTGAGCGGTTCTGAGCGTGCTTGCAGACCGAAGGTCGGCAAGCAGTTGGCAGGCTAATAGCGTTCAAGGCCGACTGGAATACTTTGTGAGTCGCTCAAGTTTTATTTGAATAGCAAACAAAGCTTTAAAGGGATTGATACCAATTCGGTGGTTGGATTGATAGTGCTAGGTAATTTTGACATAGTACAAAGCGGGTACTAAAAAGAGTTTCCCATTAGCGGTAATAGTGTCAAAATTTTATTCAGTGTGAGCTTTAGGTTAAGTTATCGCATGGCAAGTACCACAAGGTCATTTTTCAACTTAGACGTTTTTTTTTAGTGAAAAATTGGACCTAGACTTTTGTATTAACGTACGGAAGCAGTTTGCCTTACATAACATCAGTTAGTAAATTTGATAGTATCAAAACTATCATGAACAGCAATTTGATTTTAATGACATTGATAAAAGCTTTAAAGGTACAGAGAATTCTGAGCTATTACAATTTCTAAATAGATTTTCCATTTTGTGCGAGTTAATACGGGTGAGATTATAATAACATTGATTGATTCGAATCGCACAGTGCAGCGATGATTTTGATGATTGTAGATTAACGTAAAGTAATTCGTGAATGCTCACATGAACGTTAGATGCAGAAAATATCAGTGATGACGTGACGGCGAATAATAATAAAGAACTTGTTCATGAAACTACCCATAAAAAATAAGTTTTAAGTGGTACTATTTTAAGGTTCATCATGTCTCACACGTAAAAAAAAACAACTGCCGACTCTCGTACTTAAAAAGCCCGTAGCAGGAGTCTACTTACTACTTAATAGATCATGTAGGTACATCATCGGAAGGGTTTTTGGATCCTAAACCAATTAACGTTGTGACAAGTGCTTTAATTCATAGAGAAAATTAATTCAATCGAACAAGGACAAATCACGAGTTAATTGATTATTATATTAGCTACAGGGACCAGTTTAGTCCGGCCTAGCAAATGTAGGAACAGTTTAAATTAAAAGATACGACAACACTGTTGGCGCAGTAGTTGGACGCTTGGCTGCTGCGCTGCGTGTCGTAGGTTCGATTTCCGCACGGAACAAATATTTGTATGGCTTACAGATAGTTGTTCCGGGTCTGGGTGTCTGTGCGAGTGAGTTTGTATGTTTGTGAACGCACCCACAAAACAGGATAGATTCCTAGTGTGGGGCAGCGTTTAAAAAAAAGAAAAGAAAAAAAAAGAGAAACAAAGAACGAAAAGAGAAATAAAAGAGCTTGAAGAGTCTTCTATGACCGGACCAAGCAGTAATAATCCTGAAGGGTTAGTTAAACCGGACCGGGAGATTATAACACTGAAGGGTCGTTAGAACCGGACCAGTAGTTACAATTCTGAAGGGTCTTTAGACCGGACCAGAAAATTATAACTCTGAAAGGTCATCAGACTGGACCAGTAGTATAATTCTGAAGGATCATAGGACCGGACCAGAAGATATTACTCTGAAGGGTCATCAGACTGGACCAGTAGTATAATTCTGAAGGGTCATAGGACTGGACTAGAAGATATTACTCTGAAGGGTCATAGGACCGGACCAGAAGATATTACTCTGAAGGGTCATCAGACTGGACCAGTAGTATAATTCTGAAGGGTCATAGGACCGGACTAGAAGATATTACTCTGAAGGGTCATAGGACCGGACCAGAAGATATTACTCTGAAGGGTCTTAGGACCGGACCAGAAGATTATTACTCTGAAGGGTCGTAGGACCTGACCAGACCATGAGATAAGATTTTAATGTCAGGATGAACGAACACTAAAGTTGTGGTTCTCATTTAAGATACCTAAGTACTTTTAAGGTGCGCGTTCGAGGACGTACGCACGTCAGAATGGCCGTGACGGCGCTACTTCATCGTACGGTTGTACACGACATGTGCACCGGACCGATGTCGCCATCCCCACCTCCCCCACTACTCGACTTGTTTGTGCTTGCAAGTAAAAGTAGACCGCGCGGAGCGATCGGGGCATTCTATTCTAGACCTCGGTCCGAAGCACATGTTGTCATAGCGCTCAGATTTGCTAATATCGTGTTAAAACCTTTTAGTTAATAATTATGATAATTAATTGAGTTCACAGGTATAATTAATTAATTCTTAATTAAGTGAGTTAATCGAATAAAATTGATTAATAAGTAATCTACCTACTTTTTACTTTAAAATATCCAATCCTGATAATACGCCTACAAACGATTTAGGTACAAATAACCTCTTGAATATTGTGCGGGGATTAAGGGGGTTTGCTGAATGAATAACTGCAGGAATACTCAGTGCAAATAATAATACTATATTTCGGTGTTAACGACACGGGTTAAGTACAGCAAGTGTCGCATGAACAAAAGACATTTACGCATTGCTAATTGCTCATTAAGTGAGTTGCTGCTATGCTGTGACGACCAGGCGCTCCAACAAATATACAAATTTGATACGACAGAGGGGTTTTCCTTCAAACTGCATAAACTAGGTACCATTTTCAAGCTCTGTACCAAAAATCAATTAAATAGGAGCAGTAGTTTAGTCGCAAATGATTTTTGAAGTTTTTGCCTCGTTTGAACACGATGTATCTTTCCTTACAGCTGTTATGTCTACGCATAGGTCAAGCACCTTAAAACGATAAATCTGAGTATAACCTACGATCCGTTGTTGCCGCTCTGACGCAAGTCGCAAGTACCACCAATTTTTCGCTAAAAAGATGGCAATGCAAACAAGGAAGCAATAAACACACACTTGCACTTTCATTACGAGAGTAACAATCATAGCAAAACAAGCCGCGCGTAAAAGAAATAGAAATAGGTCAGTGTGTTGTTATTGTATCCTAGATCGTTGCGATCGGTAAGTAGGGCCTCAGTGCGCCGATGCCTCCGATGCCTTTCGGAACGTATGTTACGTAACACGGAAGCTCTTGCGGCTCTTTTGTTTTGCGGAACTCGCGCGCAGACAATTGTGATTTTTGTTATTGTGATAGGACTCTAAATAAGTTTCTGACAGTATTTCTTTTTTTATTGTAACAGGACACGTAACTTGGGATTATTATTATAGTGTTAGTGTTTTTTTTTGTGATCGACTGTTTTTTATTGAGATAGGACACGTAATTAAACTTTGGTTGTGTGTGTGTGTAATTAAAGTGTTCAACAATGCCTCGTGTAACTTACACGGTGGC
Source organism: Lacanobia wlatinum (assembly GCA_947578705.1). Lineage (NCBI taxonomy): Eukaryota > Metazoa > Arthropoda > Insecta > Lepidoptera > Noctuidae > Lacanobia > Lacanobia wlatinum. The sequence continues at coordinate 27,588,959 of OX388038.1, forward strand.
AGAATACACGGACATGATTTTAATTGTGAATGGAGGGTAGATCGAGAAATTAAAAATTTAGTGTTTTTGTTGTGATTGTTGTTGTGATTGTTGTTGTGTGCGTGCCTACTTCAAAACCTTACGGTCTATCATAAAAGTCAGTGCGAGCGGAGGCCTAAGCCCGCCCGCGCCACTGCCAGCCGCCCGCCCTGACACAAGATAACACATGCCCCGCTCCGGCGCGCGCGCGACGTTGCCGCTTTGTTACCTAGGTCAGTTGAACTTATTCACACAGGGTGGTTGCGTTTTACTCTGATTTGTAAGCTATTTAGTTTGTTTGAAAGAAAAAAAATCTCAATTTTGTTGGTTTTTATTTTTATACCGTATCGGATTAATACTAAACACGTATAGTATACGTAGCGTAATTTAATGCCCCTCTGTCATATCAATCTGTATATAAATTAAAGTTGTGCGTCGCATCCGAGCAAGAATCGGTCGTTGCTCAGCGTATGCCGCGACTCTGGACAAGTACAGCAATCAACAGCGCTGGTTTTCAGCAACTACCGTTTGAGTACCATTACGGCGTCCCACTGTGGAAAATCGTAGAACAAGTACTGATTGAAAATGGTTTTTGTCAATGTCACTATCGGCATGCCTTTTTTATTTTACTCAATAGTTTAAGGACCAAACTAGACTATAATATCAAAAAATTATACATATTATATGAAATGATTTTGTTACAATACCACAAACTTTATAGTTTTGACGGACGTCCATGTTAAGCCCGTTCACTTCATCACTTTCAATTTGATTTTATTGCTATACCTTACAGAAAAAGGTATACTGTATTATATATTTCTGAAAACCTCTTCTTTTGAAAAATATGAAACAACTAATATGTATTTAATATTATGTTAACATTTCTCTTAAAATAATTGCAAAATAAAATATGGTGAAAAAAAAGTTTTTTTAGAGTTCATCGAGACTTTTGACAGTTGCCCACGTTTACCCCTGCTTTACATTTAATGTTGATTTGTAGCCTAGCTATCCATAAACATAATCAAATAAAAAAAATCTGCGGATCCACAATAGATAGCGAGCGCTATCTATTGCGGTTTGAAATGTTGCTGTTTACATCAAGTTTGCGGTAAGTTTTGTAATTTATCATTGATATTAGGGCGTTTATCTTTTTGCGCTCATGTTGCGTGTGAAAATATTAATCAACAAAGTCCACACTAGCCTCATATTTCATATGGTATATAAACAGTTGTTTCATTTCATTATAAATAACAAAATAGTGGTCAAATAACAGAAGTGTAATTGTTATGAATACAGTATAACTACGTGTTTTGTTGACTCTTCAAAATGTCTACTTTCAAGTGTTCTAAACGTGAAATAATACTTTCGTATATCGAAGGAAGAAAATCATTGGAGGCATTATCAACAGTTTTAAAAGAAAATTATCATGTATCTGAAGACAACTTATGTTTCATCCTTGGTGATTTTCAAAGACATATTGTTCCCGCTTTTAATAAACGATGGACAGAAGCTTCACGGAAAAGGATTTATTTTTAATGAAAAACAGTAATTGGTTGGAATCAGAACATTCAGTAACTTTACCGAACTCTGAAGACGTTACAACCGTCTCCACACCACCTACTTCTTCTGGGAAACGTGGGAGACCGTGCGTATCTTATCCAGACTTTTCAGAATCCAGTAAAAGAAGAAAAAATACAATGTTACTTAGTGATTATGGATTATTAATATGGATTTAAATACGTCATTAAAGCATTTTGCAGTACTTCCTATTGGTCAACTTTCGGAAGATGCACAAGAATCTCGTAATAAGGATTGTAAAAAAAATCGTCTACATCATGCTAGAAAATGCTCAAGATCCGCTACAAACGACGATGTATTTCATACTCTTCTTTATACTTCAGATCCTTACATAACCAGCATTAGAAAACCGTATACTAAAAACGTGAAGGAACTTGATGAAGACACCTTAGATCTTTTGAAAGTCAACGAATTCATTTTAGATCCCGAAGTTCATCAAGTATAAATAACATAACATTTAGTAAACATTACAATTAATTAATTAATCTGTGTTTGATTTTATTCACATTTTTTATTATTTAAATTGATTTGTATTTTGATGTACAACATATTGTACATCAAAATACAAATAAAAAATTCTAATCATAATTTTTGGTTTTTGTAAACAATAAAATTCGTTGTACCTATTCGTTGTTAAAAAAATAATATTGGACATTTTTGATAATTTTGAATTTGTTTTATTTTTTAATGTATGATTTTAAATTCAATCATAATAAATTACATTCTATTTGAAGCCATATATACTATTCTATATTTGTGCAAAATGTTAGAACATAATATTCAGTTACACAATTTTTGACTTCGCGGACAGTACAATTTTTGACTTCGCGGCTACAAGTATTGTTGATTGGTGGACCCGTGCGTAGATTACACAGGCATAGGCATCCAGGGAGGAGTCACAGAACCCATGTAACTCCATTGTCTGCTTTTCGCCACACTTTAGCCATCTAGGTATTTCGCAAGAGTTTATCGCCCTTACGTCCGCTTGTATCTTGCACCACTCTGCATGTATGTTGTCGGACACTTCGTCGTCCCATTGTAAGTTTCCATCCCATAATTTTTGAAATAATAATTTCGATTTTGTTGACACGGGAGCCAGCCAGCCGAGTGGGGCAAATAGTTTTGATATTTTTGTCTGTTTCTTGTTCACTTCCGAAATTTTGCAGTGAAATGTAAATTTATCCTCTCTTGAGTTCCAGCACAAGCCTAATGTTTTTTGTGTATTTTCCGTTTTAAAGTTGAAGACAATCTTGTCGTTGTTGTGTTGTTCGGAGATGTCTTCCAAAAGTTCTTGATTGTTTGCTGACCATTTTCGAAGGTTAAACCCTCCATTTTTTAATAATTGTTTCAGATCTGTAATCAGTTTATTTCCTTGTTCGATTGAATGTGTCCCATGAATGAGGTCATTAATGTAGAATTATTCTTCCAGGACCTTTGAAGCCTCCGGGAACTGTTGGCGTTCATCTGTCGCCAATCTACTGAGGGTCATCATGGCTAGGAACGGCGCTGCCTTGGTACCGTATGTTACGGTTGTTAGTTGATATGAGCGGATAGGTTATTTCAGTGATTCCCGCTATACAATTTGTTGCATGTGTTCGTCTGCAGGGTCACCCAAATAGCACGAAACATCTTCTAAATGTCCGCTGTAAACGCATATTTGTGTTGCCTCCATTTTATCAATAATATTTGTAAGTCCTGTTGAAAATTAGGCCCTTTGTACATGAGGTCATTCAAACTGTATCCTAAAGAGGTTTGTGCTGACGCATTGAATACCACTCTGTACTTTGTTGTTGATGATTCAGCGCGTTGCATGCCGTGGTGAGGTAGGTAACATTCGAGTGTTTTATTACTGACTGTTGATTGTTTCATAATGACCTAGATATTGATCTAGGTCATTATGAAACAATCAACAGTCAGTATTCAGCCATGAAGTCTTTATAGGCCTTTGCCAAATGTGCTTGTTTTTCCAACTTTCTTTCTAAAGTTTTGAATTGGGCGATAGCCATTAGCTTAGACGATCCCAGTCTGCTCTCAAGTTCATTCTTCATCGGCAATCTGACTTCATATTTCCCACTTTCCAGGCGTTGCGTAGTGTTGGTGTAGTACTCAATGCATGTTTCATTTCCCACCGATAGGTTGGATTGATCCTCACGGATCAATCCAACTTTTTCTTCGGTTTCCCAGAACTTTTTGATGTCTTCCAGATTGTTTATGACCACATTGCAGTGAAAATTTAATGTAATCAGACGTGGGACTCGTTTGCCCCGCCTATTCCACGTGAATTCATGTAAGACCAATGCTGGGGCACGAGTACCTATCCGACGCCTTGTGGAGACTTATAATGCACACTTTATGAACACAGACATTTTCTTTTTTTCCAATAAAAAATTTAAAAATCTCGTAATAACTTCATTAGCATCAAAATTTTAAATTAGCACTTAATTCAATAAGTTTGAAACAATATTCTTAGAATCGGCTGCTGTTTTTCATTCATTTGATTAATCCGTGGACAATAGTGTGGGTTATATGTTTAACAATTTATATTAAGAATCTTATTGTTTCGCCTTAACATGTAACTGTTTTTTTGTCCCTATTAAGTAAAATAAAAAAAAAATTGACATTACCGCAGCCAACCTAGGTAGGTTTGTTGTGCTATAGGTTGAGTGACGTCATCGCCTTTTATTATTTCTCCTAGCATGATTTGCGAATAAATGTCAGCTCCAAATAGTAAATCCACCTGACGGCTGTCATGGAAGTCTGGATCTGCTAGGATGTTCTGTATGTGGGACCAAGATGGTTTTGCAAAGGTCTTATTTGGCAGGTTCTTTATCAAGTTGTTCATGATGAAGACAGACGTTTGGAACTTAAAGTCGTTGTAAACAGAACTGCAAGTAATTGTTGTCATTCTTTTGCAGTGATTTTCTTTCTATCCAACTCCAAAGATGACTATTTTGCATCTCTCGCACTTGACACCGAGAAATCGCAATTTGATTTGGATCCCATCAGCTGTTTCTATGTTTACTACAGCGGTCGCTAGTAGTATCTCCGAAGTATCAGCGTCCTTTGATACATGGAAGCATTTGTTTGTTTTCCTGTTTTTTCCTTGATACATGCATCGGGTAGCAATGTATTATGTTGATCCGCGCACTTGTGACATCGGTGAGCTGACGTACATTTCTTTCCGTTATGGCTGAACAGGCAATTTACACTAAGGCACCACAATTTGGTATACAAAGCTTTTTTAGTTCATGGAACTGGTTTTCGTACCTAGTGTAGCGTTCTTCGTACACTATCATCTTCTCTCCGTTGGTTTCGCACTCTATCTCCCAGTGAAGGTTGTCAATAACTGACCAGCGCGTTTGAAGTGATTGCAGAGCGTGTTGAAATTCCCATTTTTCAGATAGAAACTCCACGTGTATGTTCGCAACTGTTCTCATTAAGGCTTTGAAGTTTGCCGTCTGTTTGCGCATCATGTCGTCCAGCTTGCTATTGGATCCTGTATCCCTTTTCGCAGTGTTTTGTTGTTCTTGCCGAGTAGGAGGAGGTGATGGTTCCCTGTTTGGATTATCTTGATTGGCATCTCTAGCTTGATCTGCGACCTCCCTCTTCAAGGATTCTTGTTCCTGTCTTGTTTGATCTGAGGTTCCTTCCCCTGTTTGTTGGTTGGCACCTCCAGATGTTTTTTGTTTGTACCAATTGCTCCCTTGAGTTGTTCGTGTTGTTGAAGAATAAGCTCCTTTACTTTTTTGTAGCACTGCAGCGTTATGTTATAGCAGTCATTCGTAAAGTAGGGATGACTTCTACTTTGTTCCGTAAACAAGCGGTCATGATTGAATTGGTATTCTGACCACAGGTTTTCCAACATTGCCTTACGGCGTTTGAAATAATCGGCGTTTTTTTCTGTCCCAACCATCTTTCTTGATGTTTATTCCGATCTTCTTTATGCTGTCGTAGAGTTCGTTCTGATTCTGGTATAAATCAGCTGACGACATGTTGTTTTTCTTGTTAACTTCAAGGTGAACTCTTCTGTTCCGTGCGTCGACTGTTGCTCCACACTCCTGTTTTTCGTGATGTGTAACCTTTCCCCTCTACGATATGCGCCTTCTCAATTGGTTACTGGGGCGACTCGTTTCTGAGAGACCAGTCCAACCGATTCGCGACCGTAAAAGGTGTAAATCACACAACACTAAGTTGCTCGAAGGACCATATGTTGGGGCGTAACTCCCAACAGTGAAAATGTTATGTTGATGTTGTGTATTGGGATGTCATGTTAAATATTATGTTAAGTGAGTAAACAACCAATTGGTATAAAGGTTTTATTGCTACTAAAAATAACATGTTATGAGGTAACACATGGCTGTACATCGTACGTGTGCCGTCGAGAGTCCTAGGTGCATAGGTCTAGAGAGAACCTGCTGCGGTCACAACAATACACGTTCCCTACACTCAAGCATGTCTTACACAATCCTAAGGCAGAGAGACTGCGAAGTGCCTCTGTCATTGAGCGAGACATGTTCCCAGAAATTCTGGACGCGCGCTATATAAATTAGCCCCTTACATCGGCCTATCAACCCATTACTAACACAATATATAACTTAGCTCAAGCGTACCGCGTCGTCAGTCGTTGGCAGAATTCTCTACAAAAGTCTTGCTGCGCGCCGAAGTGGGTTTTGGAACTCGACACCTCGCATTTCCTTAATCTAACCCCATTTAGAGGAAGCTTGCAGTGTAATCGGCAGCCGTGCGGACATTCTTGTCAGGCATCGGGGCGTTTCGACTGGGCATCCAAATTACGTGTTTCGTCAAATATTATTTTTTTGTATCAGTGAGAGGCCCGAAAACCAAGTTGGATTTGACGAGACACATTTACTAACGTTCCTCAGAACGGCTATAAATCCAGTTAAGGGTACTTGGTGAAGCCTACCCCCGCTCCCGGGAAATGCGCGTACATCAAAACAATGTAAAATATTCTGCGGTCAGTCGGTCCATTGGGAGAGGTAACCTCTACCAATGTTTGGTTGATACGACATAACTTTAGGCATTGCAAGGAACCATTATAGTTCAAACAGGCCCTAACTTGTAGCGAGTGTTATTCGGTTCAGCCTTCC